>JAHWFP010119189.1:12511-25276 GCA_023313725.1 Lithobius niger | reverse complement strand
TTCTAGCTGCGAGAATGCAAAAGCGAGTCGTTGCGTAAACCTGCCCTTAGGGCGCTTTTACGCAGCGACTTGCCTTTGCATTCTCGCAGCTAGAACTCAATCGCGATGGTAACAACGCTAAAAATCCGACATCGTTTGAGTAAATACTTGCAGTCTTATAATCCGTGCCAAGAGATAAAGAATTCCTCATGACGAAACAATTTTCCCAATCGCTTTTGAACTCACGTTATTTGCCGTTTTCGTTGCGAGGCGGCAGACATAAAACCGCCGCCATGTTGGAATTTGAGGTGATTTCTAGCTTCTAGCTGCGAGAATACAAAAGCGAGTGGTTGCGTAAACGTGCCCTTACGCTTTACCGCGAGAAACCGTGCGAGATTTTGGGAGCTGCTTTACCATACCACAAACGCGTCTGACGTCTCTGCTACCATTTCGCGCTATTTTACTGATTCTTTTATCTCATTGGCTTTTGATTTTGCTAATGAATCGACACAAAATTGGACTAACAAACGAACGAATGCTCATCAAACTTAAGCCGGACCGCTCCAATTGTTTAAATTGTTTTAAAGTGCCTTAACCTACCAGTACAATCGACAATGCGACTGAAAATAGCAACGTTTGTTATCAGACGGACAGCACCGCCACAAGCGATCATCGTAAAGCATGCCATTGTTTTGGTTTCAACGCAACGATGTCAGCTACTCTCGTCTTGGGTAATCTGGTAAGAATTTGTCGTTTTGTTTTAATAATGTTTATTATAACGTTCAGTAAATATTGAATGATCAGATATTTCATAATTATTCATTAATTTCGTCAAAAACTACTCGCTAGTTGAAACAAACCTTTTTGTTGGTTTCGAAAAACAAAGCGTCGTCTGCTTCGAGGATTGGGTTGGGAGCAAAATCGTCATCAACTGAATCTCGCTCGTGTATACTTTACCACGGGAAATAGCTGCGATCTAGCTCAGACGCCTTCAACTAGTGGGTGCACCCTATCAAAGCTACGTATAATCCAAGCTCCCTGATGCTATGCTTGCATCTAAAAGTCAGACAGCATGAAAAGTAACTAAAGGGGGATTCCCACCAAATGACAAGCTGCATCATGTATAGGCATTTGCCGCTATCTAGTTCTATTTAGCCCTTACTTTCAACAGGCGATCGAACACGCTAAATTTCTTTTTACACAACAAACGAGCCACATGCCATTAAGTATTGAGTGTAAAGTTGAGTGCGCCCACGTCCAATAGGAAGCATGCGGTAAAGTTAAGCCTAATGACATCATGGGCGCGTTTTTCTACATATCAACCGTTTTGAAACGCCGATTTTGAACCGCTGATGGGTACCATCAAGTGACAGTGATATCGTTCAGTTTGACCGACTGCTCCATGGTGCACGTGGACGCACCAATTTTACATTCAATAATTAAGGAGGCACGTGGCTTGTCCGTTGTATAAAAATGAAATTTCTTTGCGCATTCCTTCTCTAGTGTTGAAATCAAGTGCTACATAGAATGCACTATACCACGCACCATGGCTGTTTGCTGTGACGTGCATATCACGTGTCTGGGCTAGTCCAATCAGATGGCCAAACAGCCGTTGTTCTCGTTCGTCATTGACTAACTCATGGTGACGTCACGGCAAACAACCATTGCGTATGGTTTAGATGCAATCTGTCATTCGATGAATTGGCACCTTTAAGAAACACAGCAACTGTATCACCATGAGCACAACTCTGCTAAAGCACCGCCCGTCGTAGAAACCGCAGCCAACTTACCCCCCCCCCCCCCCCAATCGCCTCCCCGGCCAGCCCGATAAAACACCTCCGATAAATTACGTGTTTTTAAAATATAACTTATACGACGTACATAAGTCAATGTGTGCCACTGAAAGCGTTCTTACCAGCAGGAATTCTGCGCCAACAAGCAGAGAAGGTAAACGATTTTTAAAAATTCCATAATCTTTTACAGGAAGTTAGAAATACACGTCGAGGACGAATGTGTGGGGAACGAGTTGGAAATATTAAAAACCTTTTCATCAGCTGAGCAGTACAGTAACCGGTGGGCCGAACGGTCCGACTACGTTGGATCGACGTTTAAGGCACACGTGTCGCGGACGCTCCACGGCATAAAACGAGATATTTCCCTGGCAACTAACTAGTCGTCGTTTGGTAACACGCGACGCATCATCGGTTTTTGAATCGAAACCGTTGGTTTACGAAATAACACTGAAAAATATGTTCAAAACGCAAAAAAAACTTAATGGAATGCCATTAAGGAAATGATGTAAGGGGCCTAAGATGGATGGGTTGAAAAATTTTTTTTTAGATTTTGCTTTTTTTTTTTTTTTTTAAACATGATGACTTTTAAGACAGGATGACGACGAGAACGATTATGGTGACAGTTAAGAACCATGTCTATCGTATGATTTATTACCCCTTTCAGTAAAACGCCAAACTAGAATGATTCAAGTTAATGAGACAAAAAACAGTCAGCGTAGCGTAATTACAGGTGATTCGTATACACCGTAAATGCTGCCTTATTGGTAAAAGGAGAACGCACTGAATTATTATAAGTCTATAGAAGTAATGAATGCGCTTAGAAGAAAAGATTATAGTACTCACGCACGTTATGGTGCAATCCATAATCAGAATTATATACAGCGTATCACAAACACGCGAAAGGAGTACACGCGGAACGAATGCACGCGAAATAGTTCCGTCGATGCCCTATTTTAGAATTTACGACTATTTACAATTGAGGACAATTTAAAGATCTAAATGCACCTATATACCATAATTCCAGTGTCGACATAAACGTATCTCTGATCGTCAGGGCCGGCTCAAGACAATTTGGGGCCCTACGCGGATTCAGTAACTGGGTAGTAAAAGTGTAGTATTGAAAGCATTTTTTTTATCCTATCTTTTAATTAGTGATCGATTCGAATCATTAAACAATAATTATTCATACGTTCCGAGCCAATATCCATTTCACTTTTTTTTTTATTACCAAAACGTATTTGTGAATCACTAAAACAGTAAATAAAGTTACAAAAATGACAAATTACAGCCACGAAATCGGAAAAAAACAGCGAGCAAAATCGCAACTATAATAGCAAACAAAACAACATTGGCTAAAGAAACAATTAGAAATTTGTCGCAAAGGGGAAACTAAAGTAAAAGAGAAAAAAAAGAGAAAGATAGAGAAGAAAGGGGGAAGAGGGAGGGGGGGGGGACAATAAAAGAATATTTCACCGTTTCGTGTTTCTCATTTCCTTTCAGACTGTCACCTGCTGACTAAAACACCAGCTGCAACGGTTTTGGGCCGCGCAATTCTTCGACCAATCATTCCCGAAGTTTTAAAGCACTAGCACAGATTCTTACCCCGTTTTGTCTCTTTACTGTGATGTAGTATGGAGGATTTTTAATCAATAATCAGCCTTCTCGCTAGTAAGATGAGTGCAGTGCTCCGCTCTCGCGCGGGGGCCCCTGTAAACCGGGGGCCCTACGCGGCTGCGTTGCTCGGGTGCCCCTTGTGCCGGCCCTGCTGGTCGTTAAAATACGTAAAACTGAACGGTTCAGTATTATGTATCATTACGAGGCAGAGATAAGGGTAATGTCGAAACTGGAATTATCGTAGGCCCCTAAAATTTCGTTAATTCTAAAATAGGATATTGACGGTTTAATTTTCTTTAAACCAATGCTGCCGGGCCCGTAGAGGGAAGAAGAAGGAGGGACAAGGAGGGAAACTCTGTACTTTTTTCGCCATTACCTTAGAGGGCCTGGCCCTTGCCCGGTCCCAAACCATAAAAAACGAAAATCAAGAAATTGCGCATGCAACGCAAAAAACGCATAGTAGCTAGTGTTTATAGGCAAGTGGTTGGGGAAAGGGAGGAGCAAAGAGGTTTGACGGTGAGTGAGGGGGCCCCTAGCACAGGGCCTACTTAAAGGGGCACCCGGCCTGCCTTATAACATTTCGCCTGCCTTATAACAGCCACGCGCTGATCGCCATCCGCGCATATAGGATGGCTAAGGTCAACTGAGATAGTAGCTGCGTTCCTCGCAGCGAAGATTGCAGCTATTGTCTCAATTGGCATTACGCATAATAGACTAACCAGCATGAACGCATTAATCGTGTCGTCACAAATCGGAATAATTCGCGTCTTTTAACATCACAATTTATAATTTTCTAGGCTAGCATCTTATAATTTTGCTTCGGTGATCTATTGGAATAATTAATTATAATATTCACCGCATTAGTCTTTTAGATTTTTGATCTTATGGTAATCATTCGCAAATTAGTACATGAACACACACAGAGGTGAAACGTCAAGGTTATTGTAAGCGCGCAAAGCATCATATACTGCGGGACGCAGTTAATATAGTTAATTATTATTCAACAGAAAATCTCCTAGACGCCACATTTTAAAAAGGATTTTTACCAAGGGATTGACTAACGGTAGACCTTTGGGGCCATACTTGATGGGAGGATCGAGAGAAATGGCACTTGAAGGAATGTCCTTTTAATGGTTTGGGGAAAAGGGAGGAGAAAAGATGTTAAAAGGGGGGGGGGGGGTGAGAATATCATCCCGGGCCCCACCATTTCTTTCCCCACCTGTTTCGCCTATTGTGGCAACACAATTACGATGATCGGCCTTCACCGAACAGGAACTGTTTGGGGACTTCGTAATTTAATAAAATTATATCAGTAAACAAGAATACAATTACTGTGATGTGTGAAGCCTGGTTTTGTATGGTATTTGTAAAATTGAAAAAAAAAATGAGTTCCCTGATCGAACAGCAGGCCCACAACAGTCATACACTCGAAGCACAATTTAATTTTCGGCAAATATTCTTGTCTTGTTCACAATAAAACTGTTAAAAACACTAAAATGGCTTGAACATTGCAAGTTGTTGAACAATGGCTTGTGGTTGTTAAGCCATTTTATAGTGTTTATTAGTGTTTTTAACTGTTTTATTGTGAACAAGACAAGAACATTTGCCGAAGATTAAATTGTGCTTCGAGTGTATGACTGTTGTGGGCCTGCTGTTCGATCAGGGAACTCATTTTCTTTTCAATTTTACGACGTCGCCTGCAAATTAAAAAATTTTTTCTTCTTGGTATTTGTCTGTATTGACCCGTAGTGTTGTTCAAGATTTGCAAGCCAAGGCTCTATTGTGGTAGGGGACCCGGAGACGAAATTGCGTCGATTCATCGGATCGAGAACGGCAACCATGTTGGCTTCAAAGATTAAGTTATCAAATGACGTCAACAGCCGAAGTCTGGGCATGCGCAGAGTAAATAAGTTGGTGTTCGATGTTAAGGAGTTGTGGTGTCGACCTCGCCAGCTAGTTTCATGCAGAAGCTTGGCTCATAGAAACCAAGTTTTAAAAAAAAAGACTATTTTTGCATTGACGGAACGTAAGGAGAAGGGTGGAAGTAGACATGCCGTCATACGTTCAAACCGACTACATTCTGAATGCCGAATCCTGTAGTCTTAAAATGGAATTGTTGGACAAGGGATTTTTACTTTCATTTTACTATAAGAGCGATAGCGTTGGGCATAAAACAATCCCAAAATTCACGCTGACCAGTGTGAGGCTGATGACGCCCAACATGACTTTCCTCACGTAAATTTGCATTTACGCAACCAAATAAATAAATAATATAT
This sequence comes from Lithobius niger, assembly GCA_023313725.1. Taxonomy (NCBI): domain Eukaryota; kingdom Metazoa; phylum Arthropoda; class Chilopoda; order Lithobiomorpha; family Lithobiidae; genus Lithobius; species Lithobius niger. The sequence goes on along the minus strand of JAHWFP010119189.1, from coordinate 19,614 downwards.
AAATTCGGTGGATTCTTTTTCCCTGTTACGGGGCATTTGTCTTTCGAAGTGTATGTATAAGGAGCAACCATGACAAAAAAAGCGCGAGGAGCTTATCAGCTCGTGGCGCGCGAGGTACAAAATTAATACATTTCGTATCGGGGCATCGATTTGTGACAAGAAAATGGCTAACTGATTTCTTAATGCCAGCGTTCGACGGTTTGTTGTCGATTCGACCAGAGCCTACTAGATAATTAAGGCCGTACTATGCCAACAGTGCATGGTGGACACTACAGCTGACTTCTTAGAAACTGTGGATTGCTATCCGGGCCGACATCGATAGTATTCTAGAGGGACATACCGCCATGTGTAAATGTGGATTAATCCAGTCTTCTTCGATAGAACTTTCACTGTATAGCGTTGTGGTGACCTAAATCATCGCGACCATTAGAGAGATCTCATGGTATGGACTTCTACAAACAAAATTTGCTGTCCGTCTATGATCCGACGCAATTAAATGGGCGCCATGTTGGAACCTGATTTCGGGTTGGGCCGCTAAAAATTAATTAGTGATTCTCAGGAGTGGTACTAAAAAAATTGACGCGAGCGGACTGTGTTTTTTTTTTTTTTTTACATTTTATTCGTGATTTTTCAGATGCAGGCGATGTTTTTTTTTTCACCACGCAAAACGAAATCAGTAGCTCACATATTTTTGTGGAGTTCAATATCGACGTTTTAATGCCAGTATCAGCATTTAAAAGTTGCACGTTTGTTAAAAGTCTTTCTTTAGATCCAAGTTTTTAGTTGTGACATGTCTTTGAACGAATCTCGGAAAAAAAATATCCCAGGAAAAAACATCCCTGAAAAATATCCACAGAAAAAAACATCCAGAAAAAATATCCCCCGGGAAAAAAAAAATCGAGAACGTACTTAAGTACGCGTTGGTATTCTGTAACCTTGCTTAACTCGAGCACTGACTCCAATCTTGAGTAACTTAAGCTCGTACCGTACTTGAGAATGGTATTCTGAACGAAAACTCAGACTTCAACCTGTGCTCAAGGTCAAGTTTCAAGCACGGAATCTCTAGTCAAGAAAGGTACGAGGTATGCTCAAGTCTCCCCTTAAGCAAGAAGTGGCTTCACTGCTGAATCGTTGTGCATTTTGGCAGCCCTACGCATGGCGGAGCAATTGCGGTGAGCAATTTCCGTCATGGTTTTCCATATGGTGGGCATTTCGTCAAGTGGTAGAAGACAACAGCTACATCCTCTTTTGGTTGGAATGCAGAGAGCAAAGTAGTATGCAAATCTATGCGTTAAGGTCAAACTCGTAGCGAATAAATTCGTATTTGCCATGTGTTACTGCTAGTTTTTGTCTGCTTTTATTTTATTTCCGTAGTAAACAATAGTGTACATAAACACTATGAAACCCTGGTTTCTACAAAATCAATCTTAGCAATATGAGCAGATGGCAATACATTCATAAAAAGGCAATCTGTGTTAACATATCAGCTCAAGAACATGAATACAAAATATTATACAAATAACAGACAGCTTAACTTTTTAAGTTGTCATCCCCACAACACCTAACTTTCGTCTTTAGTTCCATAAGTATTTTTCAGTGGTACACATTTCTTTATTAGATTCTAAAGACTTCAAATGAATAGCCTAAGGCCCGTATTCCGAACGATGACTCAATACTTGCCCCAAGTACGACACCACTGAGCACGGATTGAAGTCAAGTATGGATTCCATATTCCCAACGACGACTCGTACTTGACTTGAGAAAGAGATCTCAAGCCATGCTCAGCCGAGCACGAGTTACAGAATACCATTCCTAAGTTACTCAGAAATTTCCTATAAGCTTCCGTAGGAAAACACGCACATTCTCGACAAAATACGGTGCTAACTCCGTGTAAACACGCATACAAGTTGGGAATCAAGAACAGTAAACCATTTGTAAAGGTATTCGTATTAACGCTATTGGTTTTATGAAAATAAGAACTGAAAGATCATGAATGGATCAGTGGTACCGAAAGTGAAAGTGTTACCGTCCTCTGCTTACGAAATACGACACTATGCAAACGCCAATCCGCTTGCTACGCGTACTTATTTTACGTAAACATCCTTATATAATTCTTGTAATTAAATATAAATGTCTTTACACTGAACTGAAAGTTGAAATATTATGTTTTAGGCTAGAAAATAATTTGACCTGCGTTAATGTAGGCCCGTGGAGTGTCTTTATTCAAAACTTTCATTTTTTCCTTCTAAGACCTACATGCAAAACTCGATGATAAAAATACCGGTACTTAAACACACTCACAGGTATTTCTTTTATCTAAATAAAATTCGTATAATACGTAAGAGGCATACAATTAAAAACTTAAGAATTAAGCATTTACGAAACTACGTGATTGGTGCCTGCCTCCATGTTAGCTTTCCTGTACAATTCAGTTCTGCAACATTAAAACGCAGAACTGAACCACCAGTTATAGTTCAAACGTATGCAAATATTGCAAACGCATTTTTTTTTTCCATTTGTTTCCGTCGTATGAGGTGGTTTGGCACAGTCGCTGAAATCTACGTAAATTTTTAGAAAGCTATCGCGGGGGATGCACGAAAATAGTGAGAGCGTTTTTTGTCCTTTATATAAAATAGAAACACAAAAAAGAATTAATAGCAAGCAATATAACACAAATACAGCTGACATTAAGCCGTTACTGGTGCACAATGGACGCAAACTTTAGAATGTTGAGCTATTTATTAGAGAAAAACCTAATTAAAGAAACGTGGACCATTGAAAAAGACCTATGGAACTAAACACGAAAGTTAGGTGTTGGATGATGGCAACTTAAAACACTGTCTATCATTTTGTACAGACTTTTTAATTCTTGATTAGTTATGTTAATACAGATTTCCTATTTATGCAATCTACTCATATTGCTAAAATTGATTTTGTAGAAGTGGCTTCCTAGTGTTTATGCACGTTATTGTTTACTATGGAGACAAAATATAAAAAAAAAGTTACACTGGTTGTAAAAACAAGTGGCAAATACGAATTTATTCACTACGAGTTTGCCATGAGTATATACCTTAACGCATACAATTGCATACTACTTTGCTCTCTGCACTCCAACCAAAAGAAGATGCAGCAATTGTTCTCTACCACGTGACGAAATGTCCAACGCACGGAAAGCATGGTAATCGTCACCGCTAGTACCCTGCCATGTGTAGGGCTGCCAAAATGCACAACGGTTTAGCAGCGAAGCTACTTCTTCATTAAGGGGAGACTTGAGCGTACCTCATACCTTTCACGAGATTCCGTGCTTGAAACTTGACTTTGAGCATCGGTTGAAGTCTGAGTTTTCGTTCAGAATATAACCATTCTCAAGTACGGCTTTAAGTTACTCAGGATTGGAGTCAGTGGTCGAGTTAAGTAAGGTTTCATAATACCTTCTCACCCGTTTTGAAGCTCTCAGTCCTCTTATAACAATACAGCACGACGGGATCGCAACAATGAACGAGGAGTGCTGGGATCCGCGGTTGAGGGCTGGGATCCTTGATCCAAGCACTCCACGTGGATCCCAGCCCCCGTTTGTGTTAAATGAAAAGTGGAAGAAAATAAACAAATGTAATAAATTTACTGAAACAAATAAAAAAAAAAAAAACATTTAAAAAAAAAACGTTCAACAATTCACGTTACTTACAACATTGCAACCGCTGCTTTGCAAACGTTGGTTTCCATTGAATGAGAAAAAGGAAAACAGCAACCGAATATAATCCATTATGGAAATTATGGAACAATTTTTGAAAACACCAACTCAAACGTAAAAAAAAAACTGGTTCAAGAATCCATGTTAACGTTTCTTTAACGTTTCTTTTATTCGTTACGTGTAGCATTGCGTTTTAACGAATATTCTACACACACTTTCTTCTGGCTAAATGCAACAATGTATTCCACTCGCGCTCAACAATGTACGTCGGACTGATAGCTTCAAAACGGTTAAGAAGAAGGATATCGCCCGCTTTCCTCATGCTGGTATCCAACAATGGCTCGGGCGCGCATTGTTAGATCCCAGCACTCGGAAAGCGGGTGATATCCTATACGTCGCGTACTTAAGCACGTTCTTGAATTCAAGTCAAGTACTAAGTCAGCTTTCAGAAAACGGACCTTAGACGATTGGTTTTTAACATTTTCCAGCGACGTCGTTTGGCCAATAGAATACAAATAAAAACGGATTAGAGTTCACTTGGTCGAAACGAACTATAATTTGAAATGCAATTCCAGGGAAAAGGGATTGTTTTTATTTCTTAGTAATTGTGGTGTCGTTACTTGTGGCACCACAATGGCCGCTCTCAATTTAGGTTCCCAATTGTCAACCCTCCAGATTACCATAACCACACTACTAGGTTAGTTATGTTTACTGTAATAGTTGTTATACCATACTTCCTTTGCTTCCTGTCACATGACTGTAACATGCTATTTAAGAGACTGTGAACAGGAAGGAAACTGTCTCTGCAGTTGTAGCTTACACAACACGTGTGTCTCTTATTTATTATGCCATAGTTACCCACGCAGTACAGAGTGAACCTGCCCAGTATACTACAGTAATACATCAGAAAGTGAAAGCTGAAAGGCAACTGAGTAAAGTAAAGAAACCGGTGTAAACAAAATTGGGCGCCCGACATGACTGAATGACTTGTTTAATTCTTCGATGCGGGCTTAGGGAGGCTTAACGATTATTTTCAAAAACAATTTGGAAACAATCATTCAACTGGCCTCCCGAAGCCCGCGTCGAAGAATTTAACAAGTCATTCAGTCATGTTGGGCGCCCAATTGTACGACTATAAGAGAATCTATTGTCAATCCTTCACACTGATAATTGTGCGCTGCACATTCCATGTCGTTGGTGGGTACTAAAAGTTAATGGTGTTTTTTTTTTTAACTGGGGATTTTTTTCCGGGGATATTTTTTCCGAGGGATATTTTTTCCGGAAATAATTTTTCTGGGGATTTTTCTTCCGGGATATTTTTTCATGGGATATTTTTTTCCGATTACTATTTGAACGACCCATAGATTTGTTTTGAGGCGATCGTGTGAATGGAGCTCAGAGCTAATGCGGTCATCGGCTCCAGAAAATGTATGATGAAAATGATGATGCGTGATCGGACTTTTTTTTTTAGACAATGTCATAAAAAAAACGTTTCAGGCGCAGAGAAAAATTAATTCCATGCTTGTGCTCCTGAGAACCACTTAATTAACTTTTAAAGAGGCCTTGTTATATGCAATGTTTTCTACTATCGTTTGATCACAACTGCTAGTGATACTAACGCTAAAGTGAGATTATTTTATTATTTTGTTCTATATCCTAATAAATGCATTGAAATGTTTACGTGTACTGCATTCCTTTAAGAGAAACTGAAACTCGTTGTTAATCAATAACGACAGACTAGTACACCGATTACGATAAGCGAGGTTTTGTCAAACGCAGGTTTTTTTTAACACAGCGTACCAGCGTTTGTCGCCAACGCTGAGATGGACTCAACCACTTTAATATACACACAGTGGCGAAAGCGATCAAAGCAATTGAACTTATCTCGAAGGCCTTGATATAAAGAGCGTACTACAAATAAAAGGCTTCATATCAAATAAATGGTTAAAGATCGAGCGTTACCGTATTCCACTCTTACACATGTATGGCTGTGTTGCCATATGGCTACGACTGACAAAAAAGTCAAATAACAAAGTCCAAACTCGCAACACCAGCTGTGAGGGGGACCCCGAGCATAGCGAGTAAACACAGCCCAGTGGTTAGTATCGCCGTCTTCAAGCCAACTGAATGCCGGTTCGAAACCCACAAACTGACATATAAAAAATAATATTTTTAATTCGTGACGTGTGCTTCACTTTTTCTACATAAAAAAAATCGCAGGATGTCACAGTGACAGTTAAAGGGTTGAGAATAAAGTTGATAAAATGGGGTAAATCACCGTAAATGTTTTTTATATATAGGTATGGAGGTCCCGTTAAAGTGGCAATATCGCCAATTGAAAACCGTTCTCGTATAGCCTGGCGCCATGTAGCGGCAGTGATGTTAACCTGTACATGTCACTCCCAGGTGCACGAGGACGAACCAAACTTTCACTCAATAATTGAAAAGGCTCGTGGATTGTTTGTTTCATAAAAAGAAATGTCATTGTGCATTCCTTCGCTTGATGCAAGCAAGTGCTACATAATACCAGTAGTGTAATAAACCCTCCTACATGGACGTGGTATACTGTCATTAGCTCCTGATAATGCTAAATACGTTAGATGTTGCCAGATTCTGGCTACTTTCAATCGGTGATAGTGCCCCTTTAAGCCTGACGCTTCGGGATGGGAATAGAGAAAGTATTAACAAAAATGAAAGGAAACATCGTGCCATCATTTACAAATGGTCGTGATGAGGTTAAAGCAGTTATATTTTTTAAATTTGAAACTCATTGAAGTGAACAAAACGTCGACGTGACAAAACACTGTCATTATGAACTGAATTCTCACGGAATAATTGCTACCGTGTTGATTCATGAAAATGTACAATGAAACCGGGGTCGAATAACTAAGTGGATGCTGCTTGTTTGTCCTGCCGTTGTCATGGTATCGCGGCATCAATGAAGCATAAAACCAAAGTAACAAATAGAACAAAAGCTAAATATTGGCTGTTGTCTGTTAACTACCAAGTGCTTTGAGTACATTTTGGCTTTTGCATGGAATTGCGTTTATAAATTACTAGCTGTACCACCGGCGTAACATACGCCGGTCGAGCCGGTTCCCGCATGCCTGAGCGTAACACTGTAGTGGGCCCCAGATTCCCCTATTGTGTGGACTGAATACCCCCCCCCCCTCCCTGCTCTCCCTCCCTTTGAACCCCTTCTGATTTGTGTTGTGGAAGTAAATGTATTTTTTCAATGGAGGACGTTTCTCCGTTCTGATACCAAGCCCAATAAAGCCAACATGCAGTGATTGTTACTCAGTCAACTTTGAAACTCTTCTAGTCGGCTCTAAGAGCTAGCATTATTAAAGCAATATGTCGATTGTTACAGGCCACATCCGTTTGTTTGGCATTGTCGGTCGCTCGCCCTCTT
>JAHWFP010119189.1:0-12501 GCA_023313725.1 Lithobius niger | reverse complement strand
TTCGCTGGAAAGAATATCGCGTATGCAATATTTCATTTATTAGTAGACCGATCCTTCAACTCTCCTCTCCTCTTACCCTCGTCCTCTTCCCCTCCTTTTCTCCCCCCCCCCCCGGCCCTGTCTGCAAGTTAATCTCCTTTATTGTCTCCCGGTCAAAAACTCTCCCGGTGTTTCATTAGTAGAGCGATACTTCACTTTTAATTGCCCCTCCTCTTCCCCTCGTCCTATTCCCCTCCTTTTCTGCCCTCCTCCCCTCCCCCGGCTCCATGGTTACATCCCGTTTCGCCGAATCCAGTTTCACCAGAAAGAAAGATTAACAGCTTTTGCCTCAGGGGCCAGTCCCGTTTCGCCAAATATCGTTCACAAAATTTTAGTCAGACGAAACATTTAAAACATTTAAACACGAACATTTATAACATGATAATGGTAAGACATTCATAGACAAACACCCGTTTTGCAGAATCCCATTTTACAAAATAATTTTGTTTCAAATTACTTGCCTCGCTCGCGCTGCTGCGCTCGCTGCGGCTAAACACATAACATCAGCAACCACAACTAATCAAAAATTACTTCCAATTAGATATGTCTCTTTAATTTCTGCAATGTTAAATTTTTGAAGAACATTTTGATTCCGAGAAACGGGATTCTGCAAAACGGGAATTCCCGTTTGGGAAAGGTTAACCCTCACGTGTATAACTATTCTTATAAAAGAACCTTGGCATTGACGATAGTGACGACAAAGCATTCTAAACAATTATATTTTAAGCACACGTTTTTCCGTCTGTATTGCCAGTTTTCAAAACGATAATAAATCAACTGGGCTTATTCTACCACTGCTTGTCTCTGTTAAAAGTTTGCCTTTCCCATTACATAGAAATAAGGTATTAAATTTCGTGTACATAACATTTTATCAAATTCGTTTTGGCGAAACGGGAATGGCCCCTGAGGCCAAAACTGTTAACCTGCTCTTTTTTTGGCGAAACGGAATTTGGCGAAACGGGAGTTCACTGGCCCCGTCTGCAAGTTAAATCTACGTGATTGTCTCCCGTCACAGCCTCTCCCGGTGTTTAGTCTTTTTAGGAAAATCAATCGCGTTTGCAATGTTTCATTAGTACACCCAGACCCAGAAACGACGCTTACTGGTGTTTTACTCAATGCTAAAAAACCGTATCACTGAGAAAGTCAGCATTCAGTACGCTTATCACCCAGTTTAGACAATCTCAGTATTATACGACAATGCTAGTAACAATACAACAAGCTTGATACCTTCATCCCAGGCCAGGAGAACTGGGATTTACATCCCAGGCCTAGAGTACTGAGATTTACAAAGGACCAGCACGCGCACAACAAAGAACGAATCGTGCTGACGTTCTTCTGTTCAGAAAGCATGGCAATACGACCGTGCGTGCAACAATGTTTGCGCAAAAAACGAATCATAATGACAATTTTCCCCTTCAGCGAACAAAGACGATGTAGCAACAACAATGACAGTGAATGCGCTTTTCAATTGTTACGCGACTGGGTGATAAATAGGTTATTACCCGCTTTCCTCGTACTGAGCTCAACAATGGCTCGGCCCCTGCGGGGCCTCGACATTGTTAATCTCAGTACTCGGAAAGCGGGTAATAACCTATACAAGCAAGCCCCTTGCGGCAAGGTAATCTCCGTTATTCTTTATTATTATTATTACTTTATTACTTGAGTACTACAGACCCCAACGTCATGGACTCACTCTACTTACTGCTAACTTAACCCTAACATCCGGTGCACCACAAACTAAAATACCTGCATAAATAAACAAGGATATACATCAACACACAAATCTGCGTGTTGCACGACAGAAGGATAGAACATTACGCAAAACGTGTACGTCTGCAACATGTGGGGGGAACACCCAACGCCCGACTGACATCTCGGTTAACATCGAGTAGGGGGAGGCAACGGAACGACGCCCAAAGCCGACAGTCAAACAAAAAGTGCTGTACTGTTTCCACGTCCAACCCGCAGCCACACACAGGAGAAGCGCACCATCCCAGACGCTGGGCATGATCACGCAGCAATGTGTGACCCGTCCGCAGACGTGACAACAGGCAGGCATCTCTCCAGGGTAGTCTCGCCGAAAACACCGGTACGGAGACCGTAGGGTGAATGGCAAAAAGCTGCCTACCAGTCCGGGCGGCTGCCCACTCCATCTGCCACTCTTCGGTAGCAAGATATGACAAAACTGGCTGAAGATCTCTCGGCGCCAAGTGAAACGCCACAACAGCACGCTTCTCAATCCTCCCACGCCTAGCAAGACCGTCTGCTACTTCGTTGCCGAAGACATTGCTGTGGCCACGGACCTACTGAACCGAGACAAAAGAACCAGCTTGTGTAGCAGCAAAGAGTTTCCTCCCAATCTCCACAACCAATGGATGGTCCAAGACGAGAGAACAAAAAGCTCTCTTAAGGAACAGAATCTCTGATGCCGAGTCTGACACCACATGGAAACTTCTTAGCTGTAGATCCATGCCAATATCTATAGGAATTTGAGATTGCAACGAGTTCTCCAATGAGAACAGACGGAAGGTATGGAAGGAAATAGCTATACTCTAAGCGTAATTCGGGGATGGAAATACCGACACCTCCCTCCCACCGTGACTGATCAAAAGATGCATCACAATAAACCTTGACACCATCCTGTGACCAGGAAGCATTGTCTCCACCTAGCAACAGGTCAGCAAGATGGCTACACCAAACCCAAGGGCCAACAGGCAATACATAACATGGGGCCTTAAACATACCCAGTAGCTGGTTAGACACTAGGGACGCACCTAGACCCAGAGACCCCAGCGACTTCCGAGTCCAAGCACCGAGCGAGGTGTAATCTACGATGACAACAGCAATGGGATCCGGGAAACCCCTAGCAATAGCCCGCAAACAAATGGCAGCCAAAAGCCGCTTCGCCCGTATCCAAACTGGTATCTCACCAGCCTCTATCAAAAGAGCTGGAATCGGGGTCGATGGTAGACAACCGTTATTCTTTCCATCAACTTAGAAACAATTCACGTCGGCACCACGCACCACCAAATTGTTGCAAGTAATTTTCCTTCATTTGCTCGCGAATGCAAAGATTGTTGCCGCCCACTGTAAAACAGTCCAACTTCCCTCTCCAAGTCTGCATCTACAAAATAAATGCGCCTTTCCATCGTATCAGGCTTCCAATTTCGAGGCCCACGAGGGATCTCGAAATTCGCAACATATCGTAGTTTTGTTTGAAGTTGTCCGCTTTTAGTTGATACGCGAATTTGGTTTTCTTAGCTCAACAACGAAAGTTCAAACGTCCAAACTTATAGCCCGCCAACAATGCCACATTCACGCGACAAGACATAGTTTGCAAGGTAGCAATGATTCGCGACGTGCGTCGTATTTGTAGTCAAGTTTAAAGCGATTGTTGCACGTGTTTTTACAGTAATTGATTTTTCACTTTCCTCCTCCTTACTTTTTGCCGGAATGAGTATTATATTAGATTCACGAGGCAACGACCATTGGCTAGCCTCACTAACCCCTTTGTTACTCGTTGTGTGCAACAATGGTGGATCAGTGACTGCCAGCTTGTTATTGATTTTGAGTTTCGCCAAAGTTAACAGCAGACTGCGGGAGAATGACCGTCAATCTATCGCTGCTTTCCCGAACATCCAATCCAATAAAACGCCACTCGCGGCTGTTAAAAACAGTTTGGCTCGTAGTGCAGTGTTGTTGAAGCTTTGCCAAGACGGCAGTAATGACTCACCCTTCCAGCGTGCCTGCGAGACAAACTGATTCTGGAGTTGACAGAAAAGGTTCATACCTGATGCCCGCTCAAAAATCCAGCACCTCTACTGGTTGTTGTCTGATGACTCCCATAATCCATCAGTCTCACTTCTGTACTTCAGAACGCTCAGTTGATTGTAGTTACGGAAGTGACGACTGGAGTTCTGAATGTAGTTTTGGAAAGTACTGAATGGCTGACGTGTCCGCACATTGCATGCAATGCACTTCCTGTAGGAGTGTCCATGCTGTACTCTTGCTTCGTCTTCTGTGACAAGTCGTACGGAGGAGAAACTTTTAGTTTCGTTACCTGGCTCCTGGGCAGTTGATTCAACCATGCAGCTGGAGAGATGGAATAAACACTCTTCACGCGAAATGGACCTAGGCGTGTAAACTTCCGGTGGCGGCCATTTTCTAACAGTTTACACAAATCGTGAGTTGCAAGATAGCACGTGTCTCGAACCAAGTTCGATAATTACAATGATGTTTAATAGTTTAAGATAACGTAGCAATCAAAGAAAACACAGTTTTTTTGTTCCTTCCTATTTTTTTCCAAGTAAAGAAATGTATAACAAAATAGGTTATGTTTTAACACCAGCATAGTAAGAAAAAGTAAGGAGAGGGGGGGGGGGAAGCAGTGAAGATTGGTCTCCTCCATGTGTCTCTGTAAACTTTATTTTACACTGTTTAATGTGAGTGTTTATGTAAAAACTGGACCTGTAACTCAACCTTTTTTGCTTGCCATGTTCTAAACGTCTCCAGTGAACCAGCACACAACCGGCAGATGGCGGGAAGGAGAACAACAGGGTCAGCCGGGTGGAAGGCAAGAACAGGTGGTGCACCTAAGACTTTCTGGTTGTTGGCACGGAAAATCGCAGGACGACTTCCAAAACCACAACCAGTATACACGTTACGAGCATGTACCCCAGCAGATATAAAGGGGCACCCTTGGAACAGCTCGTCACAACTGGAGTAGCTGACATCAAATTATGAGTGTGTACTCTCCAGCAGACCAGAGTTCTTCAATAGATCTTCAGTGGACCAGACGTTCAGCGGACTAGACCCGGGACCCCAGACCTTCAGCGGACCAGCAGTCAGGATGCCAGCCCAGGGTTGGACAACTGTACACGATGGAAAAAAGGTGCCGGACCCAGGCTATGGGAAAACCATCCAAGGAAGGGGCGGACAAAACGGAGGGAACCCAAACTTCGGCAGCACCTCCCGCAGTGGCAATGCCAAGAAACTGGCCACGTAATTCTCCAGATGGCTTAGACCGGGAGGAAATTCAGGAGGAGACAGTCATGATCATCGGACGGCATGGAGTATTGGTACCCGGACCAGAGTATGGCAAATGTCGGAGCGGAGGCCCACAACGGCAGCAGCACACACAAAATAAGAAGGCTTCAGAGGGAAAGTCGATCACAGCTACAAGGCAAAAGTCCGGACCATCGACTTCAGGAAGAGAAGCACAGCTAGCTTGGGGCAAGAGGAGGAACCGTGCTGGACGTAAGCGCCAGCGATCCATGGGTAAAAGCAAGGAGGGAAAACCTAAGATGGGGGACAATGCTATCCAGACCTGCGAAAATGACTCAGATCATGTCAGTGGATTGATCATGTCAGTTGGAAGATTTGGACGATTACAAATTGCAGGTAGGCAAAGATGGAAACCCAAGTGCAGAACGCATAAAATGCAGCTATGCAAACGATTTGAATCCCTGGGTGTCCTGTTAATTCTTACTGTGGCGCCCGGGGTTGGCAAACCCATGTTGCGGACACTTCTACCACCCCAGTGAAGAAACCATCAGGAAGTGAGGAAGAGTCCATTTTTCATTGTCCTTCCATGGATGTGGAGCAGGACAATGAAAAATGTGAGTAAGCATATGTTGGATAAGTTGTGCATTGTGAGGTGCTGACGCTGAATGAACTCTTGCGACCCCGGACATTTAATTTGGATGTCGGGCTGTGTTAGGGAGGTATGAAATTACCTGGATTTGAGTAAAAGGTATTTAGAGGAAAAACAGTGCAACATTTTTATTTGATAAGTGCCTCAAGATGTGTATTTTTTTTTAAACTATATCTATTAGCTTCCTGTTCCAGGCCCACTGTTAAGGATTTTTCCAGATGAAGACGTACATAACTCTTACTGAGTAATTAGGAAATTGTGGGTACTTAAGGTTGGTCTTCTCTCTGCTAAGTATAAATGAACTCCAATTCAGGGGAACAAGGATTGTGACATGTATACATCTACATCACTAATCAAAAAATCAAAATGGCTGGATATTTCACACACAAAAAACACAATATTAAAAATACCTATATAATACAGAAGTTATGCACACACAAACATGCATACGCACACAAACATTAAACATTTCAAACACAAACTACGTTCACTTTCTGACATAACCACTGAGAAAAAAAACAGTCCTTGTTCCCTGGAATTGGAGTTCAAATTATAGTTCGTTGCGTTCGAGTGAACTCTAATCTATATCATTAGGGACGTATGATGTGCGTGTTTGTACGTCTACTCCCTCAAAAACCCTCAAAAACGCGAAACTCTGAAAAAATAACGTCAAAGTTTTTTTTTTAAACCCTCATGACGTTTATTCATGACGTCATAGTTTCTTCATAAAAACCATCTTGAGCGAAGGGAAATGATTTGGAGAAGATGCACGCAAAAAAATAACTTAAAAGGACGACGTATTTTGCAACGTACCACATTTCCATCTTAAAATTGGTTTGTGTATAACTGACTTGATGCATGGAAAAAACAGACCCGTAGAGCTGGTTTTAAAAGTGTGTCAAACATTTGAGTTACTGAGCACGTAAATGCGTGGATTGAGCGAGCAAACTGAGCGATTTCCATGTAAACTAAACCGTTTCAATGTGTGTTTCGTTTTGCTCTATCAGTATTTCATCTCTCACCTTCGTAGGGGATTACTTCTGGAGGAGAAGACGTACAAACGTGCAAACAAACAAATCAACTATTTAAAATGATGTAGGTGAAATGTAGATATGCTGAGGAATGTGACGAACGAACTGTGGGCAACATTTGCAATTAGTTTGCGTCGAAATAATCAGTACAATAATCAGTACATAGCAATTACATGATTCATGGATCGTCTTGAAGCTGTTAGTTACGCACAGAGATGATCTGGAGAAGGATGCACGCAAAAAATAACCAAAAAAGGACGACGTATTTTGCAACGTAACACATATAAATATTAAAATTGATTTTGTATTAACTGACTTGATGCATGGAAAACTGGTTTTAAAAGGGTGCCAAACATTCGTGTTTCTGAAGCACGGTGGTGCGTGGATTGAGCGAGCAGAGCGAGCGATTTCCACGTAAACTAAACCTTTTCAATGTACGTCTCGCTTTGCGCTGTCTCAATCTTTCATCTCTTACCTTCATAGGGGATTACTTCTGGAGGAGAAGACGTTCAAATGTGCAAACAAACAAATCGTATGTTTTGAATGATTAAGATAAAATGCAGGTGCGCTTAGAAATGTGATGGACGAACTGTGAGCAATAATTACAATTTGTTTGTGTCGAAATAATCAGCACATGATTTTGTGATGCTCTTGGAGTCAAAGAAATTACTGGAAGCATGGATCGACGCGCACGTGGCTCTCGGATGCCAGACTGTTGGAATGATTTATGGTTATCATTTGTTTATGCAGTGAAGCCTTACAAAAAACACGTACTTTACGCTGACCATTTGCTTGATCGTTTTAGACGTGGAATGTCTGTCAGCAGCACAAGAGTTGCAGCATGAAAGCTCCTCGAGCGTAGCGAGACCCCCCGGAATGAGCGCGCCACCCCCGCCACTCCGCTAGTCCGTTCTTATTCGTGAACCGTCACAAATGTGAGCATGGGGGTACGAGCTCTGTTTTTTTTTTCTAAACGGCGAAACCGGTTTTTGTTCAGTTAATTGTTATAAGAACTGGTTTTCTTTCCCCTATTCACGATAATTTACATGTATTCTTTTTTGGGCTGCATTCAGAACATCGTCATGGAAACTTATCACACGGTTTATTAGGGCAGGTTACAAAGAGTGTAAAATGAACAAACATCCACTGAAAATTAATATTAAACTCCTTTGTAATGCGGAGTCATGACTCATGCAAGCAAGCTTCAGGGAAAGTCGTTAAGTTCTTTCAATTTTTAAATCGCCTCCATTTGTTCGAGCCATTTATTAATCTTTCCGTAAGAACACTACATTTATGACAAAGAAGTCGATTAGCCTGCTGCTGGAGCCATTAAAGGTTGAGTTTTCTTGATCACATCTTCTCAAAGTACTTTCAAGCCAACACCGGTAAGTAAAATCAAAAGTTGTAACATACAGTTAGATAATCTCAAGGTATGGGCCGACTTCCCCCCACAGGTGCACTAAACGATTTACCCCAAGGTTTTTAAAGTTTTTAGCCATTTTTGTAGGCTGGTTGTAAAACTGGAACAAAGTTACTGGATACATTTTATTTGTTGGGGAGGGGAGAAGATCAATATTTTACGCCACTATTTTCACATTTAAGAGATTTGACGTGCTTTCACGAGGCTTCACAGGGCACTTTACGAGAGAGGGAGAGAGTTTCCTTTAACTTTCCTTTTATCAGCTCAGCCGGGATCCAGCAGATTTCGCTAGGAGCAGACTTAAATTGTGAGCAGACTTGATGGAGGCATTGTTAGGGAGGATTAAACAAACGAAGCTTCAACAATCACCAAGAGAGCGAGCAGTCTCATTCTTTGCACAGTAGCAAAGAAAAAGGGCGAACAGCCGACAATGAGAACGGATATGTGCCCTAACAATTAGAAACAAACATTATTACTTCAATAATGCTGACTATTACAGCCGAGTTGAATCAGCGGGAATCAGCTAGACCGGCGTATGTTACGCCGGGGAACAACTAGTATTTCTTAATGTTTCGTTGAAACTTCAATAATTTCAAAAGTGCGGGCCATCAACTGCGCGTAGTAGTTATTGGCCTGCAGTTTGAAACAAAAACATTGTTAGACTATTGTTTCTTGCGGGCCAATAAATCGAAAAGCGGGTGTTCATTGATTGTTATTACCATACTTTTTTCTTTTTCATTATTATAAAACTAAGCAATATATATCGAGGCTTCACTGGGTACTTCACGAAAATATACCTCAGGGGTGAATGAGGGCAGGTTCGAACCCAAGACTTCTGGTGCACGGCACAATCGTGGTAACCATCACACCACCTTGCCCCGTAATGATGCTATAAAAAATAATAAAGAAAAATAGGTATACAAATATCTCTGTATAAATAATTATGTGACGCAACAAACTGTCTGACCGCCCTCCCCCTTGTCCGAAATTGTCACACTCCGCAAATACCCCCAAGTCCTATCCCCTTGCATAACATCGTTTATGAAAGGTTCATAAATGCAGTTTACCTGCAGATTTTCCAGGGCCCAGGGTGAGAGCGCAGCTTGGAGCAAGTGGTTTGGGGGCTACTCTCCTCCTTGATTGGGACCTGCGGTCCTTTCCGGGTCCAGTATCTCTGCTCCCCAGGTGCCCATGGCTGTGGTGTGATTCGACCGTCCGGGCACTGGACTCGAAATGCGGGGTACAGATCTTCTGTGATGCTTCCTTCTTTAAGGAAGAGAGGGGGGAGAGGGGGGGATTGGTGTTGCCGTCCCAGATCTACACTTAGAGTATAGTTTTCGTCTACCTTGGCTGCCATCTGCCTTCGTGGGTGAAATCATCGCTATTTCAGTGGCTTTGGACATAGGCCTAGACCTAGGTCTTCCGAGTTTCTGTATACACTCTGACTCTGCATCGGGTCTGGGCTTCCTGAGACGTAGTTTCCGCTCTTTAGGGGTAACCCATCCGATTGTGGCAGAAGTTGGATGGAAGATCTACAGTGCTATGCAAAACAGAACTGTGGTGTCCTTTCAATGGAGTCCGTTGACACAAGGGGGTCTTCAGCAACGAGTTGGCGGATGAGCTGGCAAAAAGAGGACACGTCACTGGGGTCAACCAGGTACAGTTCTCGGTGGGACCTAGGGACTTGCACCCTGTTGTTTCCTCCTGCTGCCAGGATCTGTGGCAGTACAGGTGGGAGTCTGCCACGACTGGGAGGGTCTTGTTTGACCTACACCCTACTGTCTCAGCGCCAGCCATTTTGGAGGGTCTCCCTAAAAGGGAAGCAAGTCTCCTCTCTAGGTTGTGCACGGGGCATGTTCAGTTGCGTGCCCACCAGCACCGGCTTGGGTGGAGCTCCTTCCCAGTGTGTGCCTATGGCTCAGTTGAGGAGTCGATACACCATTGCTTGGTTTCCTGCCCCCCTGTGGGTCGGTCATCGTCGCCTCCAACTGAGTGTTTCTTTGAGGGAGATTTTGGGTGTGCCTCCCCATAATGTGAATGCTGGGCACACCCTACTTCTCTTGTTGGGTTTCTGCAAGGCAACGGATCGCCTTGGGTAATTTGGTTCCATATTCCTAGTCCTCTTTGTTTCCCTCGAGTTTTTGTTTGCATACAGGACGTCTCTGCCGGGCGTCGGAGGGGGAGAGGAAGGGAAATGGTCTGTTGGCTAGTTCGGTTCAATCTTGTTCCTTGGCCCGGTGGCCGGTTCCTCATGGTATTTCCAGTCTATTTGGATTAGGTATAAGTTAGGTTAAGGTTCATTTAGTGTAGAGCGTATGACTTAAGGTCTTTTTGGCTCTCAATAAACAAACAAATATATCAGACACAGGATTGTTGACAGCATTATTCTTAGACAGCATTGTTGCAAGTGTCACAAAGTCGTAATCTGTATGGATTGCACCCTACCACGTCGTGTCCCAAATCTCTCGATGGACTCTCCCGGTGTGATGCTGGTTTACTGTCTAGACTGCGGACGGGTCACGTGCAATTGCGGGCGCACATGTTCCGTATGGATAGGGCACGTACGCCCCAGTGTCTATGTGGTAGAGGGGAGGAAACCGTACGTCACTTTCTGTTGGAATGTCCTCTGTGGGCGTTGCGACGGCGTTTTGTGTTTGATGGGAGAGGCGACCCTTTGCTAGCAGTGTTAGGTGTTGCGCCCCATTCGGCACTGGGGATTGGGTGTCGGTGACGGTGGGGTTTTGTAAGGCGACCCAGCGATTCCAATAGGGGTGGATAGGGGAGTTCCCTATGGTCCGACATAACGGGTGGTGTATTGTTTATCTGGTTGGTAGGTGTATTTTGTTTGGAACATGGGTACTTCGGGTATAGGTTAAGTTAGTATTGTTAGCTATTGTTAGTATTGTTAGTACAGTTCCTATGCTATCGCGTCAGCGTTTGTAATGTTATAAGTGTCAGAATAACTAACTTACTGCTACACTTATAACAATGAACATTGTAATAATATTGTAGCAGCCAATGATTGTTAAACGCCAAGGAGAAAAACAATAGACGATACCAAGAAAAAGGACACGAAACAACTCGAATTCATTCCACAAACGGAAAAAAGTATTTAAAGTATGGTGATAAACTAGTTATTGGCATACTTTTGCAAGAATAGTCCCTCTATATGTGATTTATTAATGTGAAAGTTTTGCTTCCTCGCCTCAGCTTACGCCTCGGCTAAGCCTCGGAAGAACAAAACTATCACAATAAATCACGTATAGAGGGACCATTGTTGCAAAAGTATGCCAATAACCACTACTTGTTGAATGGACCGGTACTTACATAAGGCAACAAATTAGCGACGTACCAACAGCTTCTGCCACCAGCGTGAAGTGACAATCGCACGTTAGATGTTCAGTATTTTTACACGTTACTTAAAGGTGCCAATTCACCGGACAGGTTGCAGCATCTAGCGCCCGTCTCCATTATTTGGTTCTCCATTTGATTTCAACAAGCAATGGAATGCACAAAGCATTTTTCTTTTCAAACAAGCCGCCTGTGTTCTTAATTACTCAGTGTTAAGTTCGTGCTTCCGCTTGCACCAGACAGCAAGCGGTCAAGGTTAAAGCTATCATTGTCACTAGATGGTGCCCATCTAACGGTTCAAAATCTGCGTTTCAAAACAGTCGTTCTTTATAAAAAAAAAAAAAAAATACGCCCCTTGTTACGTTAGGCGTAACTTTTCCGCTTGCTCCCTGGTGACGTGGGCGCATCAACTGTACACTCAGTAATTAAGGAGGCACGTGGATTGTTTGTTGTGTAAAAAGAAGTTTATTTGCGTGTTCCTTCGCCTGTTGAAAGTAAGGGCTATAAACAG
Source organism: Lithobius niger (assembly GCA_023313725.1). NCBI lineage: Eukaryota > Metazoa > Arthropoda > Chilopoda > Lithobiomorpha > Lithobiidae > Lithobius > Lithobius niger. Next base: position 496 of record JAHWFP010119189.1, on the reverse strand, counting down.
AACTATAGATATCGGTGAATGGCTATAGATGCTGCCGCCTGTCAATCGGTGGCAATCCCCCTTTAACAAACGTTTCCATGAATGTACAAAACTGCAAGAAACTGAGCAACCTTATATTGGTGCACGGTAAAAAAAGCCTCGGAAAAAAAGACTGAAAAAAATGCTGCGGAAAAAAAAACTCGGAAAAAAAGCTGATGGAAAAAAAAAGCCGACGAAAAAAATGCCCCGGAAAAAAAGCTGAACGAAAAATAAGTCGACGGGAAAAAAAGCTGCGGAAAAAAACCTCATAGTTGCGTATGCATTCATTATTCATTAGCTGATTGCTGCTCGATCAAAGTTACCTTAATTACCTTCGGAACATTTGCAGGAAAACTCGGAATTCACAAGTTTCCACCCAAATTATTTTACTGGGGAAGTGGTGGGGAGAAAAAATCGTCTTCAGTAAGAGAAAATTCGTGAAATCACGAAGTTTCCACCAAAATTGAAATAGAAGGGG
>JAHWFP010119188.1:0-21910 GCA_023313725.1 Lithobius niger | reverse complement strand
TAAAGATGGAGCCAGTTCCTGACATGCGCAGTACATTACGAGACCGGGATTACGAGACCGGGAAGCTAGGGATAATAGATCTCCATGGGAGGAAACTGCTATGTTAAAAAAGGTAATATATATTTTCGTGGCAATAAAAATAATAGTTTCTTACTATCTGCAAAATACTTCCCTTTAGTATTAGCTTAAATCGCTTTTAATGCTCTCAAATTGCCCAAAATTAAACACCATTTAAATGTAAACAAGCTTGCTTGGCTTTCCCACCAGATGGCACTACTCATGCTACCCTCGTAGCTAGAGCCGCCATATTGCCCACTATCGCTTTGGGCATCAATTCGGTAAGTTGATGTTTGCTCTGTCGGTATTTTTTTTTCCTTAAAAAACGTTAGCCCGGTATGAGTGGTAAAGCTGAGGACTTTATATTAGAAAAGGTTGTGTCTTGCACTCATTTAAAAACACCTGGGGACCAACATTTAGCCTGTAGGAAGTGTAGGAATTGCGATTTTCTGCGTAACCCGTGTAGCATCTGTTTGAAGCTTAGTCCAGCGGCCATTCGGAAAATTTGTCGGACTTGGAAAAAATCCGACCAAAAGGCGTTGCAGCGTAGCCGTCCCGGTTTTGTGGAAAAGAAGAAGAAGAAACTACCTGAAGATTCCTTGGATAGAAGGATTACTGGGGACGATCCCTGTACAACTCTAAACGTCGTGGACACGATGGTTGATTCGAGCGCCAGCGACGGAGACGACAAAGCCGACGGACAGATTAACCCTAATCTACGGGACAGCCCCAAGGAGAGTGTTTCGTCGGCAATAATCCCAACCGATCAAACTATGGATTTTAAAACGATGTTCGCTGATTTCCAAGAGAGCATGGCATCTCAACTCCATTCTCTCCAAAGTTCGATTCCGTTGATAATCGAGACAAAACTGGCGGATCGTGAACGTGTTGGCGCTAATCCATATGTGACGGAACCCGAGCGTGAAGGACATCCACCCCGATCAAGTGATCTGGACGAGTTGCGGAAGCTTCGCGAGCCATTAACCGTAAGTAAATCTGTGCGTTCACATAAAAAAATGAGGCATTCAGTGAACAAGGCGAGGGCCTTCGGCGAAAAGCACAGTAGTTCCGAGTCTCCAAGCCGTAATGGGAGTTCTCCCCGGCGCCAATCTTCCCGGAAATTGGTGGTCGGACAGGAGTCGGCTCGGCTGCAGTTGTCTACGGGCGTGCAGGCCGGAATGGAGCGGAGTAGTCGCCAGTTACCAAGGTCGCCACGGCGCCGGGGTGTGGTTGATGAAGGGAACTTGAATGCGAGAGGTGTGCGTCGGTCGCCGATGGGCGATGACGGACGTTACAGTCGGATCCGGTCCCGTTCGAGATCGCCAAGGAGTGTCGATGAGCGGCGACGGTCGTTGATGAGTGTGAAACGTCGATCCAAGATGGCGGCGGATGAAAAGTGGCGACGAGCGGTAACGAGTGACGAAGATGATCGTCGTTCTGTACAACGACGTCCGGTGAAACATGCAAGACGCCAATATAATGATTTGGAGAATTCAGGTGACGATCATTTGGATTATGTCAATATTGACGAAATTAGTGTTAGTGCCAGTGTTTCCTCGCAAAGCTCTGATTCCCAGCACAGGAATTCCAATTTTAAGGAGCGGCTTGAATTGAATGCTGACCGGAATTTACGCCCTCCTCCCCTAAAAAAAGCAAAAATTGGGGTTACAGCACATGAAGATGAACGAATGTCTGAGGATATTTATAATGAAGGGCCATCTTTTATTCCGTGGAGTCAGTTTACGGCCTCTATTTTCAATTATTTGCCGTCTGCTTTTTGTAAGGCTCGCCCTGTAACAGTAGTTAATTCTGCGGACCCTCCACGTCATACTTTTGCAAATATGGGTGATTTTAGGCCTGACCCATATAATTTGCCACAATCAGAGGTGGTTTTTAGGCAGCTACTTGACCTGGAAGGTATGACTAGGCAAAATGAAGAGCCTTTGTCAGTAGAAGGCCCATTGCCTCCTCATGACAGGAAGAAACGTAATTTTTTCTTTAAGTATGCGGGGACTGGAGCACCGGGCCGCAGCCGCTATAAAACTTATCCATCAGCGGAATATATTACAGAGCGTTGTGTGATGGAGTTGGATTCGAGTCTGTCGAATCCACAGTTTATCAAAATCCCTATCAGGCAGTTTGAGGATGACGAAAGTTTGGTGAGGTGGAGTTTGCGAGCTGGTTCGCATGCGGATCTTGCTTATTCGGCGTCAACAGCGGCGGTAAGAGCTTTTTTGGCAGAGCCACCAGAGTCTCGGTCTGATTCTGTTTTGGAAGATTGTTTGCAGCACATGAAGAGAGCTTCATCCTTTCAACAGGATTCTTTCAACTGGGGAATTCGGGCTGTTTTGAACATGGTTTATCGCAGGCGGGATGCATACCTAGAGTCAGCAGTTAACCTTCCATGGGATTTAGTCGGACGTTTGCGTTTGCTTCCAATCCATAGGTCGTCGGATCTATTCAACGGTCAATTGTTGGAGTTGGCCCCAGAACTTCAAGGAAAGAAGAAGCCACTAGTGCCAAAACAAGGTCGTTTTCAGTCTAGATATGCTGCAGGTTCATTTAGACAAGGGAGGTTTGAGAGTGCTTCGGCGGTTCGTTGGAACGCGCAGCCAGAATTGAAGAATAAAGGTCAAAATAGGAAGTTTTCAACAGAACCATACTACACTGCGGCACGGTCTAGCCAAGATGGACCTCCAAGCTCCTTTCGCGGGCGCGGAAACCAAGCCTTACGGAAAGGAAAAGCAAATTTTCGGGGCCGGGGTCGCAGAACCGGCAATCCACGTACATGACTCTGCAGGGTTCAAGCTTGCCCCCATTCATCGGCAGGTGGGGGGCAGGTTACGGCACCATGTCGCGGCTTGGCCAATGCATTGGTTTCGGAAAGAAGAATGGTCGCCGAGAATATCCTGGAAGGACACGGTGCCACTTCGCAATCTTCCACGTCAGGCTCTTCAATGGTGGATCAACAGCGACAATCTGCGGTCGGGCGTTCCTATCCAGTCACCATCTCCAGATGCGCTCCTGTTCACCGACGCATCGTCAACAGGATGGGGAGCACACTTGGAGGGGCAAACAGTGTCCGGCTGTTGGAGGCCAGCCGAGCAACTTCTCCATATAAACGTCCTGGAACTTCGGGCAGTCCGCCTGGCAGTTTGCAACTGGTCAACTCATCTGGAAGGGAAAGCAGTAGGAGTCATGTCAGACAATACCTCGGCGGTCTCATATATTCGGAGAGGGGGGGGAACCCACTCCAGGACCCTGATGTCAGAAGCATCCATGCTATTCGACCTTTGCGCAAATCTTCATGTAACGCTACTACCCAGACACATTGCAGGCCGGTTGAATGTGTGGGCCGACGAGTTGTCCAGAACAAATCTGATACCAACTACGGAGTGGCGTCTGGCTCCCAAAATTTGTCAAGCCATCTTCTTGCAATGGGGAACTCCCTTCGTGGATCTGTTTGCAACTCGCCTCAACACTCAGCTTCCAAACTATGTGTCCCCCTTCCCAGACCCTCAGGCGTGGGCAACGGACGCGCTGAGTATCTCGTGGACAGGGATGTTCGCTTATGCGTTTCCGCCATTCGCTCTTCTACAAGCGGTTCTCAACAAAATTCGGAAGTCGCCGGGGTCATTCATCCTAATCGCTCCGATGTGGCCAGCAGCATCGTGGTACGTCGATCTTCAAGAGTTAGCAAAGGGAGACCCGCTTCCGTTACCTCAGTCCAAGAGTCTGCTCTCGCAACACTACGGACGGACGTTGCACCCCAAGCCAGACGTTCTTCATCTTCACGCTTGGAGACTATGAGGGTCAGTCTGCATGAGGCAGGATTTTCTTCTCCAGTGACATCGCGTCTGCTGCAGTGTCATCGTCCATCTACAGTTAAGGTCTATGAGACGAAGTGGAAGAAGTGGTTTACCTGGTGCGGGACTTCGTCTGTTGACCCATGTAACCCGTCGGAAGCATCATTGGCGGCTTTCCTCGAAGATCTTTTTCAAAAGGGGCTTTCACCATCAGCTATAAAGGGCTACAGATCTACCATTAATTCGGTTCTGTCCTGTACAGGAAGTTCGGTTACTATCGACAGCAATATCCTGTCCAGATTAATCCGGGCATTTGAAAATGCTCGTCCAAAAGTGCGGCAGTTGTTTCCTAGATGGAACCTCCCTCTGGTGCTAGAAAGTTTGTCTCATGCACCATATGAGCCCTTGCACACGGCATCGAAGCTTCATTTAACCCAAAAAACTGTGTTTCTGGTTGCTTTGGCGACGGCGGCTCGACAAAGTGAATTAGCAGCTTTGTCACGAGAAGATGGACACGTTCGTTTTGCAAGGGGGTGGTCAAGTGTCACGATAACAGTTCCAGCAAGTTTCCGGGCCAAGAATCAGCGGCCGGATGAAGCGCCTAAGCCTATAGTCATCAAAGCACTCGCCCCTGTAGTTGAGCCCGGGGGTGGGGAAAAGATGCAGTGCCCCGTTCGGGCGCTCAGATGTTATCTGGAGTATACAAAACAACCACAAACTACATCGACGTCTGTCGAGAGGACTGCTCCACCAACACCCCTTTTTCTCCTGGTCAACAAGGAAACGGGCGTTTTAGTTCCAAGCCCAGTGCCTCCGGCAAGGCTCGGGGCCTGGATTCGGGACGTAATTAGAAGGGCATATGACCTTGGTCCAAACCATCTCGATATTCCACCGGAAGTGCGTGCTCATGAACTGCGTGCGTTGGCAGCCTCATGGGCCTTTGGATCTGGTGTACCTTTGGAAGAGATTTTGGTAGCATGTTCCTGGAAACACAAAAATACTTTTATCAGCCACTATTTCCGTGATGTGAGTGGCTCTGGTGGAAGAGATGATATGTTGGAGCATGTAATGGCGGGCAGTCGTGTAGGCCGTGCGTAAGGACTGACATGTCAGCTAGTGGGTGTCAGGCACTCGAGAGGAGTGTGCAGACACGTTAGATATTAGATACAACGTTTTGTTAAAAAGTTCAGTTACTAGTGTTTGTTCAGGGTTCAGTTACTAGTGTTTGTTAAAGAGTTCAGTTACTCAGTGAGGATAGAATCAGTAACTTGTACACACTGGGAAGTGTCGTGGGTGGACATGCCAAGAAAGGATGACATTTTGCGCAAGGTGAGTTCCTTAAAGTTATGAAGTTATCCTTTAAGGTACCCTTAAGTACAGTTGGCTCGAGGTTCTCAGCTTGACCCACCTCCATTTGGACAAAGTCAGCTAATACTAAAGGGAAGTATTTTGCAGATAGTAAGAAACGGAATTTTATAATTCTAAAATTAGTTTTTACTATCCTAAAATACTTACCTTTAGTAAGAACCCTCCCACCAGCCCCGCTCTCGCTGAACCCGAGGAAAGGGTGAGCAAAGCGATAGTGGGCAATATGGCGGCTCTAGCTACGAGGGTAGCATGAGTAGTGCCATCTGGTGGGAAAGCCAAGCAAGCTTGTTTACATTTAAATGGTGTTTAATTTTGGGCAATTTGAGAGCATTAAAAGCGATTTAAGCTAATACTAAAGGTAAGTATTTTAGGATAGTAAAAACTAATTTTAGAATTATAAAATTCCGTTTTATTTCAAATCTAACATTTTTGTGTGCTACATTAGCGAATTTTTTTTATGGAAAACGCTTGCCAAATTGCTCCACAGGAAAGCTGTACTGGAAAATGAACCTTGAGTGTTCAAAAATACAATTGATGTAGTTTCGTGCTGTAACCAACACATACATCGAACAGCAATTCTACGTTTTTCTTTTTAGGCATCGATATTGGTATCGGTATCAGAACAAAACAAAAAAAAAAAGGGTATTGGACAGCCTTAGTTATGTTACATTTGTGTTTTTATGTTATATTACCTAACGGTATCCAAGGTCCTCTGCACTTTGGCTTGGACAGAACCGAGGAGGTCGGCACCTAGCTTATTGAAGAGTCTCGTCATCAGCACGTATAACCAATCATCCAGATCTAACTTGTGAGTAACTATCAAGTCATTTAGGGTATCTAAAAATATGCTGAAAACCTGCAGGAAAACATTGTAAAATTACTACCAAATCTACTATCAAATCACCACCAGTTTTAGACTCGGTACTTACAGTAACCACGGATATATGAAAGCCAACATGAAATACCTTCGTATGGGGATCCATAAACATCTTGGTAAAAATCTCGGTAACTCTCTTCAGATCAGTAGCTCTACATTTTAAAAGGGTTGGTTCACATTTAAAGTTTAATGCAAAAGTTACGTAACTAACACAACTTGCAGAAAAGAAAATCATGCTTACGAAAGGGTGCGATGCGAGTTCACTAATGACTGAAGTCCAATTAGTCCTTCTTTACGGTCAGCCCAATGCTGACTACTAAGGTTGTGAATAATGTCCGGCACGTCCTGTAAATAGTTAGGATGATATGGTACAAGGTTAAATGCTGATAAACTATTTTGCATAATTATGGAAATACCAAAAGATACAGACTTTTGCAATTGACACACCCAATGTAACATGCAACTGATTAGGAGAAATCAACAGAGTTAAACAGACAAAGTCTGAAAAGAAATGTACACAACATACACTCAATCAAGCAGTACATGTGAAGTTAGCACACTCCTGAAATAAATTAGACGTGCTGTTTAATCCTGTGAGTGGAAGAGAACACTTAAGCTTATATCTGCAATTACATCACACCAAATTTGTTGTCTGTGTTACGACATGTAAATTACCAATACTATAAGTACAGTTGAATCTGGAAGAAGGAAGTATGAATGTATACAACAAAGACTGAAGAACATGTAATTGATTACTCATGCGCTACTAACTGCCTCACAGAACTATACCTACTACCGGTAACATGCGAAAGGAACCTACCATTTCAGTTAAAATGCCATCAAGTAATTTTTATGCAGTACGGCGATGATCTTTTATGCAGTACGGCGATGATAGTCACAGAAGACTTTCAATAATGAATACAACAAAGACTGCAGAACATGTAACCGCCTCACAGAACGATTACTCATGCCTTTTAGATAACCGTAACTGCCTCACAGAACTACACCTACTACCTGTCACATGCGAAAGGAATCTACCATTTCAGCTCAAGATGCCATTACCTAACTTTTATACAGTACAGCGACGATAGTCACAGAAGTCTTTCTATCATGCATAATTTGATGACAGACGTACGCCTAATCGACAATATACAAGGCAAGCGAAAAGTTTGTTTCCATTTTTTATATCTGAATGTACTCGAAGGAGAAATTTCATCAAGGATTAGAAAATTTGGTTCAACCTGAATAAACTGGAATGTACTGTGAGAAGGATTTAATACATTTGGTTCCAATCAATTGATTGGAATGTCTCAACAGGAGGATTTTAGTACGAAACAAAAGGTTTGCTTCCACGGAGTAGGCTGGCATGTACTGAGAGGAAGAGTTCAGTGGCTCAGGGGGTCGTTTGGACATGTCGGAATGGTTATTCATGACATGTCCTTCAAGGTCATCACAATACGAGCTAACACAGGTGTGCAAACATGAGAAAAAAAACCGGAATTTTAAAGCTAACGGCTTAAATCGTTTAGTTAATGCTCTATGTCCAAACCATAAACTTGGAGCTTCCGTAGTTCCCCACCAGGTGGCGTCCCTGCTAACATTCCAGCAAGCATTGCCTACAATCTTCCACTTTCATTTGGAGAGCTATCTGGTTCTGTGAGAGCGGGCACAAAGGATGGGTTTACCTAAAGGTAAGTATTTTAGGACAACTAAAAACTAAATTCCGTTTTTACTTTCGTCCGAAAATGCTTCCCCACTGTTATTGGCAGACTTCGTCCAAGAGAAGGAGGATCGAGCCAAACTCAAAACTCTCTGCACTGATCATACTTGTAATCTTTTAACAGTACACATTACGAGTATGGAAAATTTTTCGTAACCTGGTAACGTGGTTACCCGGACGGTTGAGGGACCAGAGGGCTGGCCAAGGAAAAAAGTACACATTAAAATAAGAAACTACTATATGAAGGCAAATGAAGCAAGTAGTCTGCATTAAAGACTGGCCTTGTGAGGATACACAATACACTAGTCTAAGAAAGAAAGAAAAGATAACTGCCCCGACTGGGACTCAAACCCAGGACATCCCGTTTACTAGCCGGGCGCTCTAACCACTTCGCTACCGGGGCAGGTACTGGCTACAGGCTCCAGCCGAGCTAACTTTGCTTCTTGGCCTCCACACTAGAAATAATGAAAGTAGTAGTGTGGAGGCCAAGAAGCAAAGTTGCTTTCCCTCCGTGTATGTGTTTGTGATCTTTAGGTCACCACTGAGAAAGATTGAACAGCTACTTAGCTCGGCTGGAGCCTGTAGCCAGTACCCGCCCCGGTAGCGCAGCGGTAAGAGCGCCCGGCTAGTAAGTGGGATGTCCTGGGTTAGAATCCCAGTCGGGGCAGTTGTCTTTTCTTTCTTTCTCAGACTAGTGTATTGTGTATCCTCACAAGGCTAGTCTTTAATGCAGATTGCTTGCTTCATTTACCCTCTACCTTGTGATTTTTTTCTTTATTTACTACTATATGAAGCTGGGACGCTTAGGGTTGGTTACCGGGACGCTTTGGGCTGGTTACCGGGACACCACGGAACATTTTGCATACACGACACACTACAAAGTTACCACTTTATACAAAGCTTTATCAGACTCCCAAGGCAGCCAGACCACATCACTCCTTCAGAATCCAGTCATCAGTCTTCTCATGCCTGCACCAGTCCCACTGACGTTTTAAGAGACAGTAGCTGATGGCGAGTTTGTTATGCCACGAACAAGCCATCACAATCACTTCCCCTGAGGCAGAATTTTCTGCAACTGTCTGCGACACCAATTATCGCAAAAAAATTTGTCTGCAGCTAATCTGTTTTTATCATATGGTTACCCGTTTATAATCATATGGTTACCCGTTTCATGGAATAACTTTTCAGTGCTTTATCGTATTGATCTGGCTATTCCACCAATGGAAAGGTCTCGTCGAGACGATTAAAATGGTATATTGGAATGTCAAATTCGGTCAAAAATTGACAAAACGGCAGAAATTTGGCCAAATTCCACACTGGGAGTGGGGGAGAGGAGAGAGAAAGAGGTCCGTACCAACAGGGGCGTCATCGTAGGCACTCCTGAATACCCCACAAATCCACATAGTTGGTTTCCCTGTGGAAACCGGTGCCTTCATGGGTCCTGTAGAGTCCTTTAACATGGTTTGAAGGCCCTAACACTCGTGGCAACCTTTTATTTGTCCTTTTACTCCACTTACCTTGAAGGCTACCGAGCTGTAATATGACCCATAATGCTATATTTCGCCTTTAATATACTGACAAATTTAACTTCTACGCCAAACACCGTTACTTCTAGATAGCGGCTAAAGAAGGTGTGCATATGTGTACATGATGAAACCAAGTTCCTAGGGCATCTGTGCACACCCTCCTGAGGGCAATCCAAATAGTTTGGGACTGGTATGCATGTCCAGTGGATGACGCTGCACATTAGACGGGGGTGCTCGGTTCCCCCTCCGTGTTTAACCTGAACGCCAACTTCAACTGAACTTCCACCTAAACATCATCTCCAACAAACTCCACATCAATTTCCACGGGTCACTCAGTCTCTGGGTAATATCCAACACCAAGTCTAACAACCCTTCAGGACAGAGGATTTAAGAAAGAAAAATAGTGAGGTGATCCAATGATTTACGCTACTCCTGAGTTTGTACCAATAGTGCGGCCCTTGGCATTTTAAGGAACCCTTGGGATTCCAACCCACTACGGTCAAGATGATTCCCCTGAAAGCGAGCGGACTCACTCCAAAAGAGCAGCTAGAGAAAGCGCCGCGTGCAAGGTCAGTGACTTCCCGATGAAGACAGTACCGCCAGGCAACATGGGCGGCACGTCCGCCAACAGTTCGATTGCCTCTCCCAACTGCATGAAAACTGAAAAAACATTTAAAAATAAAATCGGCAGAGGCAGTAGATTTAGGCAAGGTAGGAATAGAAATAATGCCTTCCTGAATAGATCTAACAAATTAAGAGTTACGTCCAAAGGATACCCTAAGGGAATGTAGTGAATTAAAAAATTCGTTCAAAATTGTACTATCTAGCTAGATAGGCAGTCATGTCCACATTACCCTTCGTGATCCCTAGTGGATCCCAACAATTAGATTCTACTCCTAAAGATTCAAAAACTTATATTAAAGTAACATACAACCTGCGACTTTTAAACATTACCGCTGATCTTGCCATCTGGCCGTGAAGTTTTTAAGCCATGATCACCAACAAATACAATGACTATCCGAATTATAGTTGTGCTTCGGCATTTCTCTACAACTATTTTACTCACACCGCCTTTCCAGAATGCGCAGTTCAGAAGTTTCGGGGTAACTGAATGGACAAGTCAAGGTCAACTACACGCTAATGGTTCCTGAACCACTGTTACGTACATATAGCCATTAACCAAATCTCTCCTTATAGTACAATCCAAATTATTCACATGAAACCAGACTTATGTTCACCCATTATAATGCTATTAAAAAAATTAAGTGATATTTTCAATTGCGTGGTGTAGCCACTACGACTAAGTGAACGGAATGGTGGCTTAATGTGGTCGCCGGAGATAATGTAATGTAGTAAACGTCACACGTTGGTCTTCATATTGCCCAATCCCACTGTTGGCAACTGAGTGTGCAAGCACATGCCATACCAGATCAGAATCTAGTACACTACAAACTAAACTAAATCTTGATCAGATCAAACTGGGGAAGCTTGTGCAACAATGTCGTCACCTGGCGGTGCACGAAAACATAGACAGAAAGTGACATCAACACTTGTTGGGAAGCCTAGAGAACAAGACACAAGAAAAAGGCAAGTACATAAAAAAAATAGAATAAAGAAAGAAAAAAAAACAAAGCCGTCACGGAAAAATATAACTCTTACAAAATAACACAAGAGAAATAAATTAAGTTGTTTTAACTTTTTTTCAAAAAACATGTAATTTACCAATCCCTAGCCTGAATTGGTAAATCTGGCTTTATCCCTACAATACCTACCGAATTAAATTTTTGCATTATTGTCTGCATTAAGATGAAAATTCCTGCAGACCTCTTTTTTTTTTTTTTTGTTTCTTTACCCTTCTATGCCCCTTTGTCCTTCTTTATATTCTTTTTGGGGTCTCTAGGCCCCCTTCCTATGGCTGCAATACCGGCTGGCATCATCAGTTCGAGCTAAATAGGGCTTTTTTTTTTCCAAAAAAGGACAAAAAGGGGCATTTTTTCCAAAAAGAGCATAGGGCAATTTACTTGACCTATCATTGGAACTACATGATCTACACGACTAAAAAGATTCGTGGATGTTCAATTCGCAATGTTTGAAATTAGTGCAGCAAATTTGACGTTGTCGTAACTTGGAGCTCGGACGAAGTCATGAAATACATAAACAAAATCATAAACTCTGAAAATGTCCGGAACAGCACAGACGTTGGATTCGTACTCACGGAAAAATGCACACCCAAAACGGACAAGTTTTAAAATCCAAATTGACTTAAGCGTTACTTTGGTTTTTCTCCCAAATTGATTTTATGTTTAGTTTTCGAGTTATGTTCAGCAGTGGCACGTTTTTTTTTGTCATTTGTCTCAGTGGCTTGTAGTTGTAGGTGTTCAGTGACTCGAACGCTAACATTTCGCTTTGTCTCGCCGATATATCCTTTATAACACCCTCTGTAGGGAACCCAGTACACAGCTCCAATAGTAGTTGGAAGTTTCACATTGGCGGTGCAAGGATAGTACTTCTTGTGGGTTTTCTGCTCCTGGATAATGTTTGGGGTAGGAGTAGGACACTTATTTGGCAATCTTTTGTCTTTGGATCTAGTATTGTAGTGGAGATGTTCAACAGGAAGAGGCATCGGCTGTTTTTGTCGCTGGATCTAACTTGTGGAAGAACAATGGTGGAAATTGAGGAACTACAAGTATACGGGGCACCTGAAGCGGTTGACATTCCTCATGCTGGTCCTTGCATCAGCTTTTTGAGATGTAATGCCCACTTTTGCTAATCCTCCTTTTACTTGCTCTCCTTTATGGAGCAAATAGGTAACAACTTCCACTGGACTTGCACTCACATCAACCTCTTTTACTTTTTCCTTAGAGGCTCCTTCCAGGCTTTTGTTTCTCAAATACTCTAATTAATGTGTTTTGCAGGATATCCCAATTTCAGAAATCTCTCTTTTGCCCTGAGAAAATCTTCTTCTCCATCATTCATATTCATAATCCTGCATCCGATTCGTCTCATTTCCCCTTTAAAGACAGCAAAGAGCTGTGACTTCGGGTGTCCTGAACTAAACGGAATTCCGCGTTCAGTCTGGGAAGTTTTGGTGAACGAACTCCATTTAAGGCGACCTCCTTCTCCATGTTCGACAAGTGTGTCAAGTAAAGTCAACTGCTCCTCATGCTCTTGCTCAGATGTGAACTTTAGTCCTGGTTCGGGTAGATTTCTGTACTCTCCTGGTTCTGAGGAGTGATAACTAGAAAAGTTTGACTTAGAAAATTTTGGGTCGTCAGTTTTTTATGGACCTACCCTGTATGAGGTGAATTAGAACTCGAGTGTCTTCAGCCTGATGAAGGCGGCAGCTAAACCACGCGCCACGGCTGTTTGCCGTGACGCGCGGATCACATTACTGGGCTAGTCCACACAGATGGCGAGAAATGTGCTGTTCTTGTTCGTCAGTGGCTAACTCATGATGACATCACGGCAAACAGCCGTAGCTCGAGTTATAAGGTCCATTGAAAATTTGCATGTTTTTCTGGATTTTAAAACTTGTCCGTTTTGGTTGTGCGTTTTTTCCGCGAGTATGGCTACTTCTAACCATAGCTACTCAGCCGAAAAATCGGGTTTTACTGTGTTGTTGGATTCGTAGAAATTGGGCGATTACAGTAAGACATGTGCAAAAAAACATCAGGAAAGATCGAAAGCAGGGACGGTCCTGGCAATACAAGTCAGCACTTGCGAATCGTAGATCCTGCTAGCATTGAGTAGATTGCTACGGCAGAAGCAAGGATTTTTAACTCAATAAGGAATTTTCGTCATAAAGCAGATAATTATGCAAAAATTTAACTGGGAAGGTATTCTGGGATGTAAATTTATCACAATACTTTCAATATTAACTTAACTTGGTGACTAAGTGCAAGTGAACCATATTCTGACCCGACAACCTGCAACGTTCAGAATTCGAGCAAGTACTGAGGAGAATGGCATACCTGGCAGTACGGTAAAATGCCCATTAAATACCCTAGTGAAACAAGCGCCAATCCCCTTAAATGGCTCTAAAGTTACAAATATAAAATAAAGAGCTAACCTTGCCTCTAAATTTTTTTTTATTGCTATATTTAATTAAATCAACTTTTTAGCCAACGCAATTCACAAATGGGAACTCCCATACATTAGTGCACGGTTTTCTAGAAGTTTACGTCAGGACTTGGGAATTATTCACTCCTGGACGCACGAGTTCCGCAGTGTCAGCGTGCAACTGCCTCCACTCCTGTAGTTACGAAGGATTGCGTGGTTGGAAATTAATTTTAATGGTGAATTATGTTGGATTTTGGAGGAGTGATGAGCTTAACATTGAGTAAATGGGAATACAATACTGCAGTAACGCTAGACTGATTACAAATAATGCACGTGAATAATCACATAATCGCTGATTACTCCATGATTTACGGTAGTAGTAGTTGCATTCTACTAAGCATTTGGACCAGAACACAACCCCTGTTCACTGATTTCTCAACTGGACGGCTTTACGATCAAAAGCGATCTATTCACTTGATGTGTTTCGAATTTGATCAAGAGATGTGAGAACCAAAGAACAATAAATAGCCCAAGAAGGGAATATTTTATGATGGACAATCCCACGGAAAATGTTCTGAATCGGCACTAACAGCGCAGCAGTATAGCAATGAAGCAGTGCCAAGTCTAAAGCCAAATCGCGGAGGATATAACGGACTTTTGTGAACCTATATTTGTTTGCATGTGTAACTGTGATTTCGTATTATCCAATGATGTCAACCGAAAGGTATATCATGGCATTCCATTCATGCTGAACGGGCTGTATGTTACATCTTTGTTCTGGAACACACGAACTCTAACCCTTACCCACAGGGAAAATCTCACCACGTCTCGTGATATACGGGATGAACAAGGGTGTTCTGTGAATTTGTGGCTCTTAAATAACTTATCAAATTTACTGGACAAATTGATGGTCTTTTTCGTGATAACTATTTAAGGTTAATCATTAAAGAACTGTTTAGCAGCCAGTCAAAGACTTTCCATGCATAAACACGCAGAATGTGTGCTTGGATCCCAATTGTCCACTACTGTATAGGCAAGTAATCCTCAGTGAAATTACAAAACAGTAATCTAACAAAGTGAGCTCTTTGTAGGCACCTGAAAATAGCCAACCAACAGTCAACTGATAACTGCTAACAAAAAATAAAATGAACTTTCAGCTATAGAGGCTGTTCCCATTGAAAAGATGGGAATATTTTCTTTTATCTCATATAAAATGTTCGGTAACAGGCTGCTTTCTGCATTTTTTGTTGATTGCGGCAAGATATACCTCCAACTGTACCCAACGCTGAATTCTATGAGCAGTGGTAATGTGGTAACTGCATTTGTTGGGGCAAGGATGGTGTCAATAGGTTACTCTAAACTATTTAATATTTGATAGTAATTGTGTAGATAATACAAATATCTACATCACCTGCTCAGAATTGAAGTTCCATGTTAACTGTAGTGCTTTCATACCGAATCAGTAGTTTATTGTTCGTCGTTGATTTGTGAACCCTGCATGGATTAGTTTTTTGTTTTTCTTTATGAATTTACAAATTGAAGGCATATTTTTTTTATAATCTTTAATTTTACTGCCTTTATTTTGCACATACTTGTATTGACGATTATTGCCACGCATTATTGCTGTGCACTTAAGATACCCATTCAATCACTAATGTGCTGCGTGGCAAATAGACAACGTGATCTAACAGAAGGTTAACTCAAGTACCACCTTTGCGTTAGCACTCAAATTCCAAAGCCATTATGAAGAAAAGAAAATCACATTTTGGTGAGTTTACATAAGATATGTTACTGTTGAAAGTCAAATGCACACCAGATAGTATGATGCGGAGAAAGAGATTGTTGCAGATAGACTCCCAAAAGCAGTTACATGCAGTATGGTGCTATAAGAAAATCCAATTAATAGCTGGTAGCATACCTTTACACCCGGATCCCAATAATCCTTCAAAAGTCGTTGAATGGAGCCGTGCCAGAAAAATGGCTAAGTTAAGCGCAAAATAGGGAAGAAAACATGAAATAAACCAGCAAAAGGCAATGGGGAATAAAGACAGTTTGACCGCAGTCATAATTAAGCTTTAAAAAAATGGCAAAAAAAGAAGAAAAATACGTTTCCAGTCTGTAAAGCGCAAATGGAAAAAAAAGGCTGGTAAAAAAATTAACAGCATATTAAAAAAAAAATCGTAGTGTTTTTCGAAGTCATTAAATCAATTAAAGTCATGGCTTTTCTATTTATCACAAAAACAAAGCAGAAATACAGGAAAAGTTGCAGAATTTACAATTAAAAATAAAAAAAAAGATACACATTTGCTACACAACAAGTGGGTGTCTTAAAACCTCTCTCTCACTAACATAGTGTACAGCACACACCACCAACTGTTTATAAAGCTATCCATTGAATAACAGCAGAAAAAATGTGGTTTTAAAGTGAGCTGGGTTTTAAAATGGATGAAAATTTACCTAAGTGAATTACTGTGTATTTTCTGTAAATCTGTGCACTGCTAAAATTAAAAGTTTTGCAGAAATACCAATCCCAACACCAAATTAGAAAGTAGGTTTAATAGTAATCATAAAGCAAACAAACAAATTTTCTGAAATTTGACTTACTTACCCAAAATGTGGGTTAGATTTTATACACCAAAAAAAAAAAAAAATAAAACAAATATTTTAAGTTACAGCTTGAAAGGAGGTTGCTAAAATTTAGACAAATCTGTTTTTTGTAGTTAGAAGGTATGCTTGATCTGAATGGCTTACTTCCTGGGCTACTTACCTTTTGAGCCATGATGACCATTGATTTAACTTAGATAAACTTAGTTTTTACTTATCCTAAAATACTTAATATTAGTTATTGGCTAAATATCATTTATATTACTATGCTCTATGTTAAAAACCTAAAATTTACTTAAGGAAGCTTCATTAGCTCACCACTAAGAGTCGTGCCAGAAAAATGGCTAAGTTAAGCGCAAAATAGGGAAGAAAAGATGAAATTCCTGTTTACTATCCCGGCAGGCACCTATTCCTCACAATCATTTGGAGAACAATCCTATTCAGCGAAAGTGGGGATGACGGTTATGTTAGCACTACAGGGCAAACATTTTAGGATAAGTAAAAACAAATTTTATCCTTAAAATTCCGTTTCTACCTCCGTCCGAAAATATTTCCCTTTAGTTATTGGCTGACTTTGTCCAAAAGAAGGTGGGAGGAGCCAAACCCTGAGCTAAATGCACAGATGATACCAGTAATTTAAAACCATATGTATTACTGAGGCAACCAACTGGCACAAAGCTTCAGTCCTTTCACTTACAAGTAGTTATTCTCACCCAAACAACTGCCGATAAAAAGCTCATTCAAACTCGTAAACCCCACCAGCCCCAATGACACCTTCAGAAAGTGGCAGAGGAAGGCATACTCATTACTTCATGAGCAAGCTTGGACCAATTCATGATTAGAGGCGACTAACAACCCCCCCGCATGAAAACCTGGCGGATATAGCGGTTTAGTAAGAGGAACCGATCGCGCCATGGGTGGGGCAGATTTTTCTTTATCAGCATTGGGGAAAAGGGGGGGGGGGCATTCGAAAAGCCACCCTGTAGAGAATCGTCATTACACGCAAACAGAATTTGAAGGCCCTAGAAATCGTACCACCTTCACCGTCTAGAGAAGCTAAGAATGGAATCCCAAAGGCCCTGAAAACTTCCACTGTAATCCATGGTCCGCGCCCTGAAGAATGACCATGGTAACAGATTGGCCCAAGCCAATCCAGACATCAAAGAGGTTGTGAATTGGTCCTCCAGCCATAAGGCACCCGGAGCAGCATTTGGTCGCTCAGTGATTCCCATGACCCCAGGTACACAATTTCTGACGTGTCAGTCTGCCAGTGACATTTCCCCAGATGAGTGGTGAACGACTTGATGCGTAAGTTAAATTCCGTGTGGTCGCGTAGAAGGAGGGTGTTGGTAAAAGGTGACACCAAGAGAAGTCAAGTGCCAGCTGACTATCCTTCGCCCACACTCAAGTCCAATCTGGTAAAATGTCGTCTTCCCGAGGCAGGAGCAGGATGAAAAGCTGACCGCGTCACCGGTGAATAAGATGAGAACTCCTTTGAGACCATGTGGGATAACACGAGTCCCACTCAATACTAGTGAGAAGCTCCATCAAAGAAGAAATGGTATGTTGACAACTGCGCTTTTGCGTAAAATCAGTCTTGAGAACTTGGTGTTTGTAACTCGGACTTCACGTTGGAAAAGTGTTAGTAGGCAGAACGGTTACAGGGTATGACCCGGGTGCATACCATCAACGTGCAGCTTCCCATAATCACGGACGCAATTGAGACCAATGCTAGATGTCTAAGGAACGACATCACTCTGAACACCTTCACGCATTGTCTGTTGGCTCCAAATACAAATCCCTAGCCGATTTGGGTCGAAAAATCTAGTCCTCTTATAGACAACAAATGATACTTGCCACATTTGCTGCCCTAAGGATGACACACACCCCGCCACGTCTCTTTCTGAACGTTGGGATCGATAAGGAATTGAGTGGTCCACCGATTCTACATTCTTCTGACTGATGTGAAGTGAGAGCGGGGCGTCAAAGCAACCGCAAGTTGAAGACGAAAGCGACGAGCCAGTGAAGGAGGTTAAAATGCGGAGAATTCAAAAGAACGTCCAACCCCTTCCGTCTGGGTAGCGGAACCATTCTCCGTCTCTCGGCTTCGTTTATATTCTGTAACGAAGAAGCCCCATGTTTCACTGATAGAGCATTGAAGAACAAGACTTATCGTGTGATTGCCGATGTAAAAACCGTCAACTGCAGCTGACAAGTACCGATGAAGAATGGGAACGTCTGTTGCCATATCGATTCTTTTCGTGCAAGTCAAAGCAAGAATGGTCTCTGGATGCATTCCGCGATTTTCCAAAAGAAGTCCTGCAGCCTTGTTGACTTTTCTGATCTATTCCCCAGCCTTGTTTCAAATCCTCTACATAAAGAAAGGAATTTGCTGCTATTTCCGTGAAAACTTCAGTAACAATATTTCCTTGAACTACCTTCAAAAAATTCCCTCTAAAAGGTTGGAAGACCAAATGAAGGAAGAATTTCGAGAATCCTGGAACACTCATAACTGAACTATTGTCAATAACTGTATTTTGGTAATTCCCAAACAAGTGCAACAAAATGATGGGTACGATAAATGTATTCTGAAGTGGGAGCTAGTACGCCACAATTTTGTCCCGGTGGGCTTTGAGGCACTCAAGAGGTAGGAAGCTCAACTTCCTGTCTGTTCTTGTCCAACTTCCAAGGTGGCCTGATGGTTAGCATGACCGTCTTATGTGCCACATGTCCCGGGTTCGAGTCCGGCCTCAGCCAACCCTGGCATTTTCGGGAAGAAGGTTTTTCACAAAATGATATGTCTTACACTTAAGACACGCGGAATACCAGTCTTTGGTGGAAGCACATCGCATCAGATTCTTCAAGAGCATTTTCAAGGTTTGAGAAGTCGCCATTTTTCTGGCGATAGCAAAACACCTGACCAGCTTGGATGGGTGCTGAAACAATTGTAATGGAGTACAGTAAAACCTCTTTATACGAACTTTAAGCGGACTGCTAAAAATGTTCTTATTAACCGTAGTTCTTATTAAACGGACGAGAGAAATTGGACTGCAACTTTAAAAAAATGTAGCCTACCGGTATACGGTATTTTCTTTTCATTCGGCCATGACCTTCGCGCTTGCGCAAATGGACGAAACTCTTATTACTTCCAAGATGGAGTCATCTAGCCATTGACGTTTTGCGTGAAACGAAACGAAATTTAAGGGGGGGGGGGACCGTTACGAACAACATTCGGAAAAATAAGTCAGAATTAAAAATATTTGTTCTTCTTATCTGTACTTTCGCAATAACAGAGTTCGTTATAGCCGTATATATTTACTGCTGACTGAGTAGCTGAACAACCAAAATCTTGAAAAAAGTTCTTATTAAGCGGGAATTCTTGTTATCCGAGTTCTTATTAACGAGGTTATACTATACCCAGTTTACTACCCTGCTGGGTAGTAAACTGGGATGCCATCTGGTGGTGTGCTTTGAAGCTTTTTAAAATAAATTTAAGGTTTTGAGCATACAGCATAAATACACACACAATATTTAGCCAATAACAAAAGAGAAGTATTTTAGGGAGAAAGTGAAAAAAAAAGTCTCTAGCTATCTAATGAAGTAATGTTAATGGCAACATCATTTGATGAAGAACTCTTAGACTTATAAAATTTCTTAACAATTTCAAGTCGTTCAAGTTTTTTATTTCACTGTTATCGCTTTAGCAGAAGGTCCCCCCCCCACCGGGTGAACGAAGGCAAGTTGTCTCCTTTTAAGGCGAAGGATCTTTCCAACCCTAATAAGCCTGTTTCTTCACACAGTACGACAGAGGCAGACACACCACAAAAGAGTTATCACATGGTCTTTCAACATATATAATATATTATAACTTTAAAGTAATCAACATTACAGTGTACATACAACTTTAAAGTTACAAGCGTATATTACTAGCTGAAGCTTGTGCTATGCATGGGTGGTGTTGAATGCACCATTTGAAAAATTGGTACGGTCGAGTTTATCATTTGTATGCCCATGTGGCAAAGTTTCTTTTAAAACCTTTATGGTCTGGGTATGCTAACGACACCAGTTTTACTTAAGACTGAACAAACACCGTTTTTCGTTTGCTTCGCTCACTTAATCAGCGCGTCCTCTCTCTCTTATGGAGGGGGGTGGCAATTTGTTGGTTGCCACGATAAGTAAGGCAATATTAACTAAAAAGCGTGATGGGGCGAGTTCCTTTTTTTTATTCTTTCCAAATCCCACCCCCTCCAGTGATTTAATAACGTTAAACTGGATGACGATTTCCTAGCGGGTTTGAATTATACTTTCAGTGCAGTTTTGTGTACAGTGGTTAAAAACGATAATTTTAAAGGGTAAAATTAGTTTTTACTAACCTAAATACTTACTTCAGTAATTATGCTTAAAATCATCATTTTACGCTATCACTGCTCATTTATCAACTAAAAAACTCCCTTTTTTTAGCTTGAATCCAAACTTTCTCTCCTCTCCCGCCAGGGGCGCTGCTACTCTTAACTAGGAGGCCGCCATCTTGTTTGGTCCCATTATCACATTTTGAACTCTCCTGTTCAGTGAATGTGGGGAGGCGGGCGGGTTCTTACTGAAGTAAGTATTTAGGTTAGTAAAAACTAATTTTACCCTTTAAAATTATCGTTTCTTACTACCTGCAAATACTTACTTCAGTAATTATGCTTAATTTGTCATTCAGGCGGTGGGAAAAACCTCACTGAACCCTGGAGAGCTTGCCTACTATCGTTTTAACATGGAATAAGTCAACTTACCACTTTTACACAGTTGGTCTCGTCTCCTCTTCCAGTTACTTCACTGGCATGCTCATTTGACTGGGTGTCCCTAGTCTACACTCAAGGTGACTCCCTCAGTCTGGCTTAGCACCATAGTTCTTTCACCAGTGTGTGCCTCCGTCCGGGTGTCCCCAGTCTACACTAAGGGTGACCCCATCCGGTGGATCGTCCTCAGAGTTCTTTTCCTGCCACCACATGACCCCTCACCACATTCTCTCCTCTAAATCCACATGTTTCCCGAAGGTAGTGCTTGATGAAGGTGGTACCGTTGTTTCATGAGCACGCTGTTACTACCTCATCTAAAGGCGTGCCACATCCATATGCCCATGATGCGGCTAATGTCCGGAGCTCATGTGCTCTGACTTCAGCGGGGAGATCTTCATGAGTCTGGCCGTTCAGATATGCTCGTTTAATCACGGCGCAGATCCATTTCCCCAACTTGAAGGGTGACACCCCCTTATCTAGAATTTCCCCACTGTTCGAGTCCACATCAAAAAACAGTGGAGTAGGCTTGTTACGAACGTGCGGTCCCCCTTCCTTCTTCTCTGTTTTGGCCAGGTAGAACCGCAAAGCTCTAATCGGACACTGCAAACGTTCCTGGTTTCCTGTTTGTCCACACCCTTTTAGAGCTTTAATCCGCACAGGCTTTGGTGTCGTTCCCGGTTTGCAATTTTTCGCTCTAAAATGGGCCGGAAACGTCAAAAATACCTCCGACCAGTCTTTGGTAAAATGAATGTGACCCTCATCCCTGGTGAAGGCTGCCAACTCACTTTGGCGTGCTGCCGAGGCTAACGCGACCAGGAACACTGTCTTCTGGGATAGTGACAGAATGGACGCATTTCTTGCTGGTTCATATGGGGCGCCTATTAGGCTTTGCAACACCAAAGGCAGATTCCATTTCGGGAACAACTTTGCTTGTCTTGGCCTCCCATTTTCAAAGGCTGTCATCTGTTTGGAAACCACCACATTGGAAACAGTCACGAAAATGGTATGTGCACTGATGTAAGAAGTGGAAACGGAGCCAGTAGCACAGGCGAAAATGGTAATAAAAATCTTATATTTCGGTGTCAATAAAATTAACGGGCGACACCATC
>JAHWFP010119187.1:0-16092 GCA_023313725.1 Lithobius niger | reverse complement strand
TTTTTACGTATATTTTTGCAAACCCCCCATGATTGGATCTGCAGGGAACTTAAAGAAAGCAAGATAAAGAGTAGGGTTTTTTGGCACGGGAACACCACGGTGAATAACGTTTGGAGTACTGGTTGGTGGGAGCTAAAAAAGTAATTTTATTGGTGTGTAAATGTCGAATTTGTTATTGCACAGGTACGGTTACTTGTGAAATATTAATATTTCCTTTTTACGAAAGCTACCTGTTGGTTCCACAGCGGGTATGAGGTCTCCACCTACGTTCGCCATGCTAATGATGATGCTAGTGGCTCTCCCTTTTGAAACAGGGTGCAGACCCATGGAGGAAGGAATTCCTTCCTCCATGGCAGACCACCCTCCGTCACCTAATGGTGGCCGCATAGCCCGTCGTCACCTCCAGATCAACGTTAATTAAATAGATGTATTCTTTTGATGATGATCCAGATGATGATGAGGATGATTATGAGTAGACGGAGAGAGGGACAATTTAGCCGGAGAAATCCAAGTGGAAATCCAATCGACACTCTTCCCGAAAATGCCAGGGGGTGGACGAGGACAGGATCGAACCCGGACCTCCCAGGCAGAAAGTGATCGTGCTATCCGCGCGCCCTCCTTGCTGATGATGATGATGCTATGGGCTTCCCTTTTGTAACAGAGTGCGGCCAAAGCCGCAATGCCCTCCCGTCCACTGAAAACCAACCAAAACAACCTCAATCCACTCCCCCTAATCCATACCCTCCTATTCCACCATCCCAAGAGCACCCTCTTCCCCCTCCCGCCTCTCCCCTCCTCTCTCCACCCAAGGAGCCATCGTACGGCCTCCTCCCCCTCCCCCCCCATTCATCTCGCCCTCTGAGGTCCTCCAAACCCCGGCACTCAATTAACACATGCTCCAACGTCTCGTCCACCTCCCCGCATATCCCACAAGTCGTATCCTCATCTTCCCCACCAGCCCTCCACATCAAATCCCTGGTATCCAGTGAGCCCGCCCTAGCCCTAAAGAACAGAACACTCCCCCAATCCCCCAGATACCATTTCTCCCACCCCATCCTCCTTTTCTCCTCACGATACCTCGACGTAGTCGACTTTTTTTCCATATCACGAGTCCACTTCTCCACCTCCACATCTTTAATCCCCTTCCTCCTGCCCCTTCTACCCCCAATTCCTCCCCCTCCCACCTGAACAAACTTCCCCGCCAGCCTTCTCGTCGCCTCCACCCATTTAGTACTGCACCATCTCGCACAATGGCACCCTCCTCCATCTCCCTAACCCTCGTATCAAACTCAATCTTCGCCACCACCTCCCTCGACTCAAAACCAGACCAGCCCATTTCTCCGGTCACCACCTCTCCAGCAGTAAACCGATTAGCTCCCAACGCCCACCTCCCCAACTCTCCTTGGTAGCGCTCCATCTGCCTCCAACACTCCCTACCATACACCAACACTCCTCCAGCAAACATCACACCCGGAACCGCCACCCCCTTCCAGAGCACCCGAGCAATCTCCCTACTCCCTACTCGGCGGCGCACAACCTTTCCGCTAGGGCGACACTAGCACAACAGCGGCGAAGGCGTCACGCGCGTTAGCATTATCGGGTCGCGTCTGGGTGGGGTGGTTTGTTAGTCTGTGATGCAGAGGCTTCGATCAGGACAGCCTTGAACAGGAATGGCAGAATAAACCGTGTCAATGCCCAAAACTGCATCTCTCACTGATGCTACACCAGGAACCCCAACAACGAAAAGATAAGTTGGGTTGAAAATGTTCTATAAAAAAAACGATGTTCCTTACATCCATCTTGTATCAAGTTTCATACAATATACACTATGATGAACACACTGTTAGCTTGTATCCCTCATCCGGAACATAGTCGGCACCTGATAGACAGAAGAAGGCTATGGCACTCCATGTAGGATCTATCGAGTATTGCTAACCTGCTGTGCCACAAGTGACGACACGACTCCAAGACACCAGGGGGCAAGACTTTTCTACAGAGTTTATCGAAACAAAGTAAACCTAGTAGTATTGGTACTACCAAGAATTACTAGCTTCAAACCTTTGTACACTCACATCATGGAGGGGCTTGGGGGCCCAGACGCTGAAGCGTTTTTTAGACATTTTTACTCGCTGAAAGTGGTATTTTTGAGGTCCGAAAATTACCTTTTCTTCCAGTTTGATCAGTGTTTTTTTGAAACTCCCTCCCTCTTGACGGAGCCTTACATATTTATGACCCCTCCCAATTTCCTCCAGCAGTTCCCCTCTTGCCCCCGCCCCCGTGATAAATAATGACTGGAAATTTAGTGGACATTTATTACTAGGTCCCTCTTTTGGCCTTTTATTTTGGACCTTTTTTTATTTGGCTCTTTCTTTTTGCCCTAGTCTGCCCCTTTCTAAACTTTTTTTGCCCTTTTTAGGCCTTTTTCAGCCCTTTAGGGTATTCCTCAGGCATCGCCACACCAGCAAAAGTTGACAAATAAAACATTAATTTTTTTTTTTACAAAAAGGGCATTTTGCGAAAAGGGCACAGGAAATTGAGGGGGGGCGAGGCCCCCGCACAGTACTTTGTAATGAACCCGCTTAAAGTGGCACTATCACCGATTGAAAATCGTACGAAAATACCATGGAACCATCTGTCGGCAGTGATATTGTTAACCACAGCTTGCTCCCAAGTGCACAAGAAGATACACAATTTTCAGCCAGTAATTAAGGAGACTCGTGCCCTGTTTGTTTCGTTAAAAGAAATGGCGTTGTGCATTTCTTTGTGACGATGCGCGCCACTGGAGCTGCTATCCTTTCGCCTAATGCAAGTAATACCGATTTCGCATTGGTAAATTTAAGTGGCCCTGGCCGTGCCAAGGAGGGCTGGACACCGTTTTATTAACCAATGCGAAATCGGGCTGACCTAGGCCGGGCCGGTATTTCGAGAGCCGGCCCGGCTCACACCAATGGTGTGAGCCTGGTGCGGCAATGCACGGCCAAGACCGCTTTATTAACCAACGCGAAATCAAATTTGGATGGAGCCGGCCAGAACCGCTTAAATCGGAATGGTTTATGAATGGTGCTGCAGTGTAGCGGCAGAAAGTGTAACGTGTCAAGCACCACAAACCGACATGTGGCGGTGCTGTAAATCGTACTCAGCGAACCGTGGAATTAACCAATGCGAAATCGGTATAAGTGGTAGATAGTACTATACCCTGTCTCACTCTAATACCGATTTCGCATTGTTAAATTCAAGGAGCCAGGCCGGACTGGGGCGGGCCGGCCAGTGCCGATCGGGGCTAGTGTTGGTCCGGCGGCTCGCTTTCGCGTTAATTCCACGGCTCGCTGAGTACGATTTACAACACCGCCACGTGTCAGTTTGTGGCACTTGACTTAAAACTTGACTTAAACCATTCCGATTTAAGCGGTGCTGGCCGGCTCCGTCCAAATTTGATTTCGCGTTGGTGAATAAAGTGGTCTTGGCTGTGCCAGGCTCACACCATTGGTGTGAGCCGGGCCAGCTCTCGAAATACCGACCCGGCCTAGGCCGGCCCGATTTCGCATTGGTTAATAAAACGGTGCCCAGCCCTCCTTGGCACGGCCAGGGCTTCTTAAATTTACCAATGCGAAATCTGTATAAGAGTGACCCAGCCAGGCAAGGGAGGAGGTCGACTGGGGAACGGATTCGGAGGTGATCTTGCACGTTAAGACATTAATTCGGATTATGCCTGAGCTCCGCAGAGAAGCCAACTTTCTACTAGGATTTCAGGCAGCAACAGAAAACTTGTAAACGAAGGCAGTTACGGGAAAGGACTGTTGTAAGAACTTCTTCCAATACAGTAGCATCAGGACTGTGGCAAAAGACTGAAGTGGACATAAAAAAGTTTACCCACGGTTTTTTGGGTAGAGTTTTTTCCATACTATATTAAAGTACTTAACTGTTTTAATTAATTTTAAATAATAATTTTGTCAGGTTTAGATTTACAAAATTTGGAAACAATATTGTCAAAAATTGTACCGTTTCATATTATCATACGTTCAAAGTTAAGGTACAAACAAATTTTCTTGTATGTTTGTGTTTTTATAATTTGAGAGATGCAGGTTGTGTTACACAGGGCTGTGGGTAGAATTTTTTTTTGGGGGGGGGGGGGGGCACGTTAAATTTTTATCCCCCGCACCCCTACCCCCCCCCCCCCCCCACACACACACACACAACCACAAAAGATACAGTCTAACTCTTAAACTAATATAAATCTAACATGATTTTAAAAAAACGTGTAACAAGAAACGTGTAACAAAAAAAAACCGTGGGTAGGCTTTCGAACAGGGGTACACTTGCTTCATGCCCCCCCCCCCCCCCGACCCCCAATCCTGCTGCTACAGTATTGGAAGAAGTTATTACAACAGTCCTTCCCGTAACTGCCTTCGTTTTAGAGTTTTCTATTGCTGCCCGAAATCCTAGTAGAAAGTTGGCTTCTGTGCGGAGCTCAAGCTTAATCCGAATTAAGTTCTTAACGTCAAAGCTCAACTCCGAACCCGTTCTCAGTCAACCTCTTCCCTGGCCTCTCTGGGTCACTCTTAGGGTGAGGCAGGGTATAGATAGCACTATATGTTGCTGTATCCTGCTAACGTTCATTTGGCGAAAGTCTGCAGAATCTGGCATCATCTAGTGCTATCTAGTACTATCGTCAAACACTTTCATAAACTCACCAAAGAACTCAGTGCTGAAACCCATCAAACCAGTTCTTAAACAAATGGGAAATTTTCCGACACCTCACCCCTAAAGTCACATGCTCATCGACTGATCACTTCATTGGTCACTTTCATAAACTCACCGACCGATTGCGAGGAGATTCCCTGCAGTATAACGTGCAGAGGATTGCCTCACTCCCAGATAAACTCAGTCTCACAGCATTTTAGCAACGAACGGTGGGTTAATCTTGACGTTGTGCTTACAATTCAGCATCAACATGTTGCTCGGCCAATGCTTACATCGAGAAGAGACTGGGTACCATGTCCGCCATCCAAAATGTGCTGTGCTACCGCTATTTGGCGAGCAGGCAAAGCAAGTGAATGCACACTAAGACCCGCAGAGACACATGACGTGCTCCCCGTCCCGAACATTGACCTCCGGGCATTGAGTGGGAAAGTCCTGGGTGACGAGCATGACAATCCAAAAAGATAAGATTACCGACAATTAAAATTTAATGTCAACAGAGGCATGTCAAGCAATAGCGACAACAATTTCAGGCCCAGTAATTTCAGCTGAATTACTCATGTGTGACTTCCTAATCCCCAACATACGAAACTTTTCCCCTGATCCACTCCATCCAGTGCATGACCACAGTTCAGTAAGACATACTCCCAGGCTCATACGAAATTTTCAGGTACCCTATCGCACACGTGAATTCAGGTTCACAACGTTAGGCCTAGGGAAATCTCGACCAACAAGCCTGCACAGCAGATGTGAAAATTCAGGCTACCAACCACGGTAAATCATTCAAAGCTCACACAAGAATACAAAGAAACGAATCACTGCGATACCAGAGCGCAGTGGTTAGAGCACCCGGTCTAGTCAGCGGGAAGTCCTGGGTTCTAGTCCCAGACGGGGCAGCCGTCTTTTCTTTCTTTCTCAGATTAGTGTATCTTGTTTCCTCACATGGCTAGTCTTTAATGCAGACTGTTTGCTTCGTTTACCCTTTACCTTGTGATTTATTCTTTATTTAATACAAAGAAAGTGCCCACAAAAGTTATAGTGCATCCCTAAAGTCTCTGTAAAGGAACACAATACGTGGGACCATCTGATCGCAATACCCCACAGACGCTCCACCTACACGTTACCCAACTCTGACTCGCAGAGGCGCAGTATCCTGTATAGCAACGGTTTTTCTGCCTTTCTCTTTGGTCGTCCAACGTTGGTGGTGGACACCGAAAGTTTGGTGATTTGGAAGGGCAATCCGCGACTTTGCAGGATCACTTGTTTTCCCTTCCCATGCATTTCCATCATTCACATCCTCCCATTGACATTCATCCGAAACACTTTCAGAAAAAGGTGGGTCTGGAGCACTGACGGACAGTTTATTAGGTTCTGACCCTGTGGTGTCTGGCTACAGGAACCACTATCTTATGTCACTTGGTCTGCTGGCCAAACATAGCAACTGTATGCATTAACCAATCACCGTTCTGTAAAGGCACTTTACCCATAGTGAATACCTGTACTGTAGTTTATATAAAGGCTTGCAGCAGCTTCATCTGGTTACTGCTTACTAGAACCCACAAACTGTAGTTGTGTCCTCATTCTTGACACCAGATACTACACTGGCGATGAAATGGGATTACTACTTAAGTTTTAAAATGAAAAGACTAAAATTGCAGGGCCCGAACCTGCTTAATTTTAGTTTTTATTGCCTAACCGAAAATTTACATTACCTGTTTTACTAGCAGTTTCCCCTTTTGAGCTTTATTTTCCCCTAGAATCTTGGAAATTGTCTTCCCTGCCTAGCTCGTACGGTACTGCGCATGCGCAGGCCTAGGTCTGCTTATATAAGCTCCGGCTCAGCGAGCTGTTGTCATCATTTCTCCACTTTCCAGAACCTAGCTCATGGAGGGGAGGTTTGGGCGGGAGTTAAGTAATGTATATTTTCGGTTAGGCAATAAAAACTAAAATTAAGCAGGTTCGGGCCCTGCAATTTTAGTCTTTTTATAGCCGACGAAAATATACATTACCTGTTTAATAGCAGACTTCGTCTCTTGGAGGAGGGCTAGGATCTATCTTCCCGCAGTACGAGCTGGCATCCCCACGAACAGATACTTTTCGTGATGAAGACACATCTGCGTTCCCAACCACTTTCACCATACCAACAGAGTTGGGATGTAGCAAGACTTTGGTGAGTTTGCAAAGTCAATTGTGAGGTGAGATTGGGGATGCGGTTGCTCATGGACATGTAATAATATATTGGTAAAAAATACACGGCATGCAGTGGTCTAAGCATCAAGGGGTACAAAGCGAGGAATCAAGCATAAATTCTGAAAAATCTTACTTTGTGGGAAGGATGAGGATGGTGCGGAAGCGGAGGTATCGTGAAGAAACAGGATGACAGGCCAGAGGTAAGTCCTGAGGACGATGAATGTGAATTCAGGATGTCGTGTCAGTGGAGAGATGGAAACGCATGTAGATAGAGAATGGTTACACGCTGATCAAACTTCCTTGTTCTTCCTCCCTCTTTTTTTTTT
This sequence comes from Lithobius niger, assembly GCA_023313725.1. Taxonomy (NCBI): domain Eukaryota; kingdom Metazoa; phylum Arthropoda; class Chilopoda; order Lithobiomorpha; family Lithobiidae; genus Lithobius; species Lithobius niger. The sequence continues at coordinate 8,878 of JAHWFP010119187.1, read as the reverse complement.
TTTTTTGGTGATTGATGCGAACTCTTGTTGCAGAACTGAGCGAGGAGAATGGTCATACTACCCCCTGCAAGAAGGGGAAGGTAAGAACGGATGCCTCGCTGTCCCAAAATAAAACGGAGGTGTAAGTTTTGTTAAAACCGGAGGGTGAGAAAGCTTACGGAATCATCCTAAACCCCAGGGCTATGCCTGTGGCTTTAGCGCGGTATGGGGAGCACGGTAAGTCCTTCTGCGGACTTTGTGTTTGGGTTGATACCGTGGCGTTGTCGAATTGCCAGATCAAGTAATTCAAAATGCGTGACGAACAGAGATTGTAGGGTTTGTCGCCACATGGAAATTGCAGAAGTTTCGGAGGGTTCCAAGTTGGTTGCGACATCTGGTGTAGAAGCAGAGGCTGAGGTGAGAGCATGAGATGTGCCAATTGTAGAAGTGGATTGCTGCGAGTCAGGCGGAAGGATGGCAGGAGTACTCTTCGATGGTTTCTGGGAGTCATCTGAGACAGACAGAGGGGCCTACAATCGTTTGGCGCCGGATAGGACACTGGAAGTGGTGGAATGTAGTACTGAATGGTGGTGACGGAAGCAACTTCTAGAGCAGATGGTAGAGGTGATGGGGCCGACTAATGCAGTGTCCGCGGTGGAGGAGTATTGCGCTGTGTAGCGGAGGGGCGAGAAGAAGGTAAGGTAGTTTCGACGGAAGATGGCGCATTATGCGGGCGTCGCGTCCGGGAGCGGGCACAATAATAGGCTCGCCATGGTGGTGAGGATGGGATCGGAGACAGCAATCTATGGTGTGTACGGAGGAGGGCGTAGTTAAGCCTCATGGAACAAAATCGCCTGTTCACTATGTCGAGCTTGTTTGTGAGGGCCTTATTAGATGCCCGTAACATGCGATTTTCAGCTTGGAGGCTGTCCACGGAGGCAGCTGCCTGGCTGAGCGTCGGCAATTTCGTTAAAGCAGATCGAAGGGAAGCGTATTCAGTCGAAAAGCGTCCTACAAAGTTGAGAACAAAATCTATATTTGAAGTTTAAGTCCTCCATTTTTCTAACAGATAGGTGTATTCCCCGGACGAGCGCTTCTCATAAAACAGATGACGAGGGGAAAGGAACGAGAGGAGGCGGAAGCACTGCTTCTTCGGCTGTAGTAGGAATGCGGAGGATGACCTGTAATCATGGTGCGTTGGGATGTCGGTGTCCTCTTGGTAGCGGAAGGTGGAAGTGGCACCTTTGTTGTTTTGGTAATAGCGGAAGGCACGGTGTGGCGATGCGGAGGCGCAAATGGAAGACGTGCCGTTTTGGTTCTTACAGATTTGGTAGAGGGAGCACTGGTCTACAGAGATTGCAGGTCGGAAGTGCTGGCAACTGCGGGAACGGTATCCGTTGCAGGCAGGTTGGGCTGTGGTGTAGATTGCGGAGGCCGATCGTTAAAGGAGGCCTTCCGCTTTGACGGAGTCGTCGGGGTAGAACGTTTGTATGTAGGCAAACTGGGTTGGTTAGGAGAGAGCAGAGGTGGAACATGAAGCTGTTCCTTCCGTTTAGACGGTTTCTTAATAGAAGGGCAGGAATGTTTGTCGGGCAACAGTTTTGGCTGTTTTGGGAGGTGCGGTGGTGGGACTTGAAGTGGGTCCTTCCGTTTAGGTGGCGGTTTTGCGGAGGAGGTACAAGTTGGTGCAGGAGAGGTCTTGACAGCATGTGGACGGCGGAGGTGGCTTCCTTCTTTCGACACGTACGATCGGCCTGTTGTTTGGACAAATGTTAATGTTTGCGTATAAGAATCCATATGGGAGGGGAGATATACACGCAAATCCTGCATTTTTGGTTAGACCATCACATACGCGGTTTCGTTGGGAACTTGGGTGTGGGTCGACGCGCACTTTCTTGGTGAGTCCGATGAATCCTGGACATTTGCAGGGTTTCGGAACTGGCACATTGAGCTAGAAAGAAGGATTATCCGTGCCAGCATGGGTGAGAAGGCTGGTTTGGAGGGCGAAAGGATCGGCCGCAGGGCGGAAACGCAGGAGCCGGAATGGGACGTATCATGTCGTGTTGGTGAGTCTCGAAGAGAAACGAGAGATTAGAGACATGCTGGAGGAACGGCGGAAGGACTCGGTGGGCCCGCGGAGGTGGAGAAGAGCCATCTTCCAATGAAGGAACGGAGTATTCATTAGTCCAAAAGTGGCGGAGGGCTGGAATGACCAGCAAGAAGGAACGGAGGGAGTCCCCCGTCCACGGAACGATGGTATGCGGAATGGGAATGGCGTGACGTAGGTCGAGGCACGAGGATTGGTCCTGTCGGGGAGCAGTGTGTAGCACAGCTGCACAGGTTGGAGGTAGAGGAAAGACCAGTGGGCTGTATGACCGAAGTTTGTAACAAAAAAAGAAAAGGACGGCTGTGCAGTAGGATGCGCAGGTGGTGGCGGCGCGGAGGGATATCATGCCCTTTTGATTAAACAACAGCATGTAATGCTAGAGAGAAAGGAAGGCGAAAGCTGACTTCTCAGTGGCTCATTGGTTTGTTGGGTGGCAGAACGTTAGGCTACAGAGTGTTGAGAGGAACGTGAGGATAGGTCGAGTGGAGTTAATTGAGGGCTGACGGAGGAGGCCAATCTGTCTGCAGCCTTCCGCACCTTGAGCTGAAGTTTGGGACAGGCATATCGTTCCTTAGTGCGAGAGAGTTCTTCGGTAAGGGAACGTAGGTCCCGTGCTGGAGGCAGTTGACTGCAAGAGATGGGAGACGTGTTAGCGGTATTAAGAGGCATGGAGAACGACTCGGAAAGGAAGGGATTCGGAGGCGTAACGGGTGGCTCCAAGGAATCCTGTTGTTACTTCAAGAACCTCTACATTCTCTGCAATAGGTGGAACGTGGCTCGGGGATGCGAAGCGGGGAGTGTAGGAGGCGTCATCCTGTGGCGTCCCTGTAGCAAGAGGCATAGGAACACGGAGGCGGAAGACAGGAATGCAGAAGGCGGAAGCTCTTGAAGCGAAGTAAACAGCATGGTGGCTAGAGAAGAAAAGGTCTCTGTACATTGAAGTAGCAAGAGGAGGATGTGGAACCTTATAGGCAACGCGCAAACTGCAACCATGCAGGATGTGTTGGGGTGTGACGGCCGAGGTGTCATATATGAAGGAGGATGCGCAGTGGGTATGGTGTTAGTGTTGTGACAGGAGGTAAGAGCCCCTCCTCCGTGTTACAGACCAAGGCCAGGTGGAAGGAACACGGACTAACGTGATGCTATCGTTTCTACTTAGGATGCAACCTCGCCCCCTCCTTCCATCCTGGTCCGGACGGAGGCTGAGCAGGGGAAGTGAGAGTTAACATGAGGATTGGCACGGAGGAAAGGATCAGATTGTTACTGGTGAGGCATCAGTTGCCCCGAGAGGAATGGTGGTGAGGGATGATGGAAGGTGGCGTTACGCCACGAGTAGGACAAAACTACGATCGACCTCCTCTGACTGCCGGCTGGGAAAAGGGACGGCGTATGATGATGAGGTTGTTGTGCAAAGAAAGGGCGTGTCATAGAAACTCGACCGGAACGCCGGGCGGGCACTTGGAAAGATTTAAGTAAACAAGGAAACATAGGTTCTGATGGACGAGAGAGCAACCTGGAAGGAGGGACGGTCTTGTAATGGAGGACTGGCGGAACAGTCGGTAGTGGTGAGTAGCTGGCGGAGGGCAGAATGGTTGCATGTGACAGAGGAACGTAGTGATGAGGATGGAGCCTAGTGCCCTGTGCCGGTAGCCCCGGAGGGGAACCGAAGAGGACGGTTCATGGACGAAAGGGCCGGTGCATCATCCACTGGTTCGGATGCGCATCATCCACTGGTCGGATGGAAGCAATGGGAGGTGGACCGACCGTCCCTGGTGTAGGAACGGAGTAACGCTCCTTCCGCAGGACGACGGAAGGTGGAGATGCGGAATGTCGAATCGGGGAGCTCAAAGAATAACCACGCGTGGCTATCGCCCTAGGAGAAATACAGCTCGCTGCGCCGGAACTTATATGAGCAGACCTAGGCCCGCGCAGCGCAGTACTGTACGAGCTAGGCAGGGAAGACAACTTTCAAGATTCTAGGGGAAAATAAAGCTCAAAAGGGGAAACTGCTATTAAAACAGGTAATGCAAATTTTCGTCGGCTATAAAAATTTAGGTTAAAAAAAAGTTAGTGTAGCCATACGTTTAAAGACTGTAATCCATGTTGGGTATGGGGACAGTCGGGGCAAAAGGCATTTAAATTTAAACTTAAAGCTAATTCAAAAGTGATTTACATCTTATCATCTTAATTGTATGCTGAAAAGAAGAGCTGTTGCGAGTTTAGGAATTGATCCCTGGAGCTGCTCCGGTTGCAGTTCCTCGTAGCGGCAAGATGTCTGGAATTCTCCATTGGAACCAGGGCTGCAGACTTGGTGATTTGGACAGACCGATGGAATCTTGGATGCAGGTCAGGTGTAGTTATTCGATTTTTCAAGAACGAGCTATAGTTGGCACTGGCGTGAGGTTTGGTGCTAAATTGAGGTATAGCCTGTCTGGGGAAATTAGCTGTGCTAGGTTTAAGTTTGGTTATTGAGTAGCCATTTAAAACGTTATGTGTGCAAAAACGTATCTGAAAATATCTGCTTAAATGCTGTTAACTTAAAATTAAAAAGGGTCTCATAATAACAATAAAAGGTTAAATTCAGTTTTGGAAGGCGTTTGAGTTTAAACCTGATATGAGAGATGTAACGAAAATTGTTGTGTAAAAATTAGCTTATATTAAAAGCTGAGGTGGGGCTGAAGTTAAAGCCAAATTTGAAAAGAGATTTGAAGTTGCATTTGATCCTTTGTGAGTTTCAAGGTACTGCATATTATTATTGCCTATTAATTGAACACTAGAGGAAGCCCGTCCTCTGTGTTAATAAACATGTGTTTTTTTTTGTCGTCTGTATGTCCATGCTTCATCAAAGTAAGATTCTTTAATCACTATTTTGCGCATACACACTAACAAACGCTGGTTTTGGTTCACTTCGTTCACTCAATCAGCATGTCTCCCTACCACCATAAAAGCTTCTTCCCTCTTGCCTGCAGTGACAGCATGGGGACGTTACATTTCTATGGGGTTTGTGGGCTCCCATATTCGGTGCTTGGATGGGATTCGAACTCGCAACCTTTCGATTAGCAGTCTAACACTAACCATCAAGATATGTTGGCTTGATGAACGACCACAATTTTAAAACGTATAATAAAATTACAAATAAAAACGTCAAGTGTGCCATAAAAATGAGAGTTATATGATTGAATTTTCACTTGTTAAAATTTACACGGATAAAAATTGATGATTTTTAATTGAAATAATCGTATGTACAATTGAGAAAATTGCATCTGTTTAAGTGCTGTTGTGCTTTACGTAGAATATATCATTGGTAAAGAACAACAGCACTTAAACAGATGCTATTTCTCAATTGTACATTTGATTATTTCAATTAAAAGTCATCAATTTTTATCCGTGTACATTTTAACAAGTGAAACTTCAATCCTAACCTCCTTTTTTAAGGCTATGGCGTCGCGCTACAAAGGTTCAAGCATGCAGTCGATTGTTGCTGCCCGCTTTGAAACAATTCAACTCAGCTCTTTAAAAGCCTGTATCTACGAAATAAATATATCGTTTCTAGCTGCCAATTTCGAGACGTTGCTTAGTTTGGTTTAAATCTACATGCGTTTAGCTGCAAAACGGATTCTTTCATTCATTCATTCATTTTATTCATCAGAAGCCTTGGTCCTAAACCGCACGCTCTTTCAATTCAATTATTTATTTCTATGGGCCCTGGCCCAAAGCCGTACGCCCAACTACATACTAATAATCAATAACAACCTTAACCTAGGCAAACCGCAACACACAAGCACAGTACACCCGTTACCTACACTGTTCATCCACCCAATCCGTAGCGGTACACAGAAAGCACACTCACTTCCACTGTTATTTACCCAGTATGTCCAAGGCACAATCACCATCGCTCATCAACTCACAAGACTTCCACAGCTTCATTCACCCACTCTTTCAATTCAAATTATTTACAGGGGCCCTGACCAAAAGTCACATACCCATACCTATGCTAAATACAGGACAACTTACAACTCAACTACAACAGCTGAACAAACCAACGGTAACAAAAGCAGCTTCACCTGATGAACGGCACCAGTCTTCTCATGGCCTCACACTGCAAAATGTCACAGTACCACCTACAGAACAATCAGACACTGTATGCGCCAAGCAAATGACGCCCGGGAAGCCTGGGATTTTGGAAGGAGCAGAAGAATAGCATGGTAGAAGTGACCACGGAGCAAATAACAAATCGAGATGAGGAACCTTGGACTGACAACACTTGGACCCCAGTCTTCACACAATACCATGCACAATACCGCGCAATTGCTTTCAACCGAGACAAAGGATGCATATCGGCACCAAGTGATAGCAACAAGTGGACACTTAAGCCATACAGGCAGCAAGTAACAGCCGATGTCGCCGATATTACGGGCACACAAGCAAGAAGTGGTCCGGGGTAATATCCTGGCCGCACTCATCACACACAGGTGTGCCCATCCACCCAAACCGAAACTGATGCCTTTGTTTATTCGAGGCCTTGGCAAAACGCCGTACGCCCCTATACAAAAAGACTATACAAAACACAGTACCGCACATATCGACACCAAACAAAACCAATCAGCCCCTTCTCCTAGACGGAGCAAGCACCTACTGTGCACCACACAGAAACACCCAGAGCGCACTAAATCCTCTGCACCCCTATCTTCACCAACTCGTTGCCCCACCCACTTTCTCTTTCTCATTTAGAGAAAGTTCCAGTGGGCGCAGCTGGTCTCCACACAGCACCACAGCACAGTCACACAGCAGCACACTCCCTTCTGCAGGCAGGTTAAAATTCACGCATGTCTGTCGAACACGCAGGACCACCGCACCTAACATGGACTGGACATAGACACAAAGCAGAAAAGTTCTAACCACTAATTCCCTCACACCTCTATTCCCGCACACTGACAGAACTTTGCAACTGCACGTAACTTTGCCACTGGGTAGCGGCCCCTGGAATGAGAGAGCAGATCGGGCAACAGCGGGAGCTCACGCGTCCAGGAAGCCAATAACACACGCCACCGCGCATATCGCGGACACAAGAGCAAAACATGTTCTGGAGTCTCATCCACAAGGCAGATGCAGCACGTAGAAGAACTGACCCATCCAAAATGGTGCACATGTGCGCGAAGGAGCGAGTGACCCGTTCGCAAACGGGTAAGCACCTTCGCATCTCCAAAGCCCAGCCTATCCATGTTGGACTGAGCACAACACTCCGGGTGCACATCATGGAAACGTCTGCACACCGGTGACGAATCCCAGTCAATTTGCCACACCCGCATCGCCCACCGACGGACCAGCGGCCTGCGCATCTTGGCAGAAAGTACAGGACGCACCTCCGTGCCATCCAAGGACAGCGCATCACGTGCTAACCCATCTGCCTGCTCATTGCCCCTTAACCCGCTGTGACCCTTTACCCACCGGAACGCCACAGCGCCAGTGCGCGTCGCTGCCCAAAACTTCCATGCAATCGTGTACACCAGCGGGTCGGACACATCAAGCCGCCTCCAACAGCGCCTGAGATGCGTGAGACATGACAACGAATCCGTGACCACAGAGAAGGACGGAAGATGAAGGTCTGACGCCACATCAAGTGCAACCGATACTGCTAGCATCTCACACATAGTACTGGAAGTCACTGCCACAACTTTCCGCTTGATAGCTAATTTCAGGGACGGGACAGCAACACCAATGCCCCCCTCACACTCCGAAAGCACGAAGGAGGCGTCACAAAAAATGTCACAACCTTCCAGCAACTTATCAGTGGCCAGTTCCAAATCCGGGCACCACGACCACGGACTGTACGGGGCTGCACACCCGACTGGAATGGGGTTGCTAGTCACACATCGCAGGAGGTTGATCCCCCTCCCACCCTCTCCTAGCACACTGCATGCTTTGTCACTAAGACAGCTGTAATCCGCTAGAATCTTCCCAACAGGATCACAGACCCCTCTGCTCAAATTCCGGAGACATAACATTACCAACAACTCTTGTGCACGGATAGAAAGCGGTGGCTCGCAGCACTCAACCCACATAGCCTGTACCGGCGTGGAGCTGAGGCAGCCAGACAGAGCTCTAAGACAGACATTCACAGCAACTTGTAAGGTATTCAGATGACGCCGAGCGCCACACAGGAATGGCAGGAGATAATCAATCAGTGAACGGATAAACGTCCTATACGTCGCTAGTAGCGTCCCTCGTCGCACGTCATTCCCTACCGCCAGAGCTTTAACAACAGACGAACGCGCCAGGATTTTGGTCCGCAGCACCCCTACCTGTTCATTCCATTCCAGCCTCGAGTCTAAAATGACTCCAAGGTACTTGACCTTCCCCTTTGGCACAATCTCCTGGTCACCGACACGTAGCACAACTCTCGGTTGAGCAACACACGTCCGTGAAAAAATAACCACCTCCGTCTTTGCAGGAGCAAGCAAAAGACCACGGTCCCCAAGCAGACTACTAATACGATCAAGAGTTGCCTGAGCACAGGCAGCCATGAGGGCCAGGTCCAAACCAACAAACCAGACAGCCACATCGTCCGCGTAGCAGACAATGTTAGCCGCAGCACCTACCTCAACAAGCACATCGTTGATTGCAATAGCAAACAAGGTCGGGCTGAGGCAACTACCTTGTGGTAGACCCCTACCAGTCATTGCCTCCGCAGACCAGAAGCCACCCACACGGGTCACAAAGCGGCGCTCTCCCAGCAGCACAACAATGGCTCGCACTAACCGCGAATCTACACCCATAGCCCGCAATGAAGCC
>JAHWFP010119184.1:77139-99095 GCA_023313725.1 Lithobius niger | reverse complement strand
TACGTGCAGGGTATTTCAGAAATGTTAAAGAAAAAAACTTGCAGCAAATGATATCAGACTAGTGTCAGAAAATCATCAAAACCTGAAGCAGCTCACCAGGCACAACCAAAACAATAACAAAGCAGACGACGTTTTAAACACACGCAATACTGTTTATAGGATCCCGTGTGGAGAAGTCACGTGCCCATCCACTTATGTCGGCCAAAGTCTACAGAAATTAAAGGAGAGAATTTCCTCACATAAATCTAATTTTAAGTTACATGTAGAATCTAATTCACTTGTGCAGCATTGTTTAGCCACTGGCACTTCACCTCATAAACTTTCCACAGGGCACACCCCCGCACTAGATAAAGTCCAAATTTTATTTACAGAAAAAAATTATAGAGCAAGAATTAACCTTCAATCTTTGGTCATTCTCACCCATCAGCCACCCGTACATAATCACTTGATACCAGAGAGTAAACATCTCAAAGAATATTTCCCAGTTATAAACACACTTAAGATTAACAGGTATGCACGCAAATTTCCAACATAACCTCCCCCGGGTTAAAGTGGACCTGGCCTGAAATTCGCGTTGCTCTCGCAATTTGCATAAGCCAAGTTGAAGGACTGGGTTTCTTGCTCCGACTCCTTTGTCTGCCTTTTCTAAAAGGAGACATTAGGAGGTTTTTATGAATTGTGTTTTTGAATTTTAATGTTTATGGGTGTCACTTGATGGTGGGTTGACTCGGCAGTACATTGCTATGTTTTTTTAATTTTAATTTTTATTAAAAACCTGATGACGGAGTATGGTTTCTCCGAAACGTCGTTTGGACTTTTATATGTGCACTGTAAAGTCTTCGTTCTTAATTAACCACGTCCTTACGATACCAGGACAATTCGCCGCGGACATTTCGGCCCAGACCAGTGGTCCCTGGACATTTCTACCCAGACACGAGAATCAATTACAACGTAACGTGGATTGGGGTAGATCAAAAAAAATTTTTTTTTTTAAGTTTCAATCGTATCACTGCGGAAAAGTTGGTCTTCAACATCCTAATCACTACTCCATAACGAAAAAAATCTTTAAAAAATGTTTAGTGTTGCCTATGTGGGTCTGAAGTTTAACATTATAAGTCAATGAGAAAAATCGCTAATTCCGCAAAAATGATTTTTGATAGTTTAAAATACAGCTTTTTACGTTAGCTAATTTTATACTCTCAGAGACCACTAATTGAAGGCAAAAAAATCAAAAATAATTTTTATTTCTTATTTTCCATAAAACAGTGCGAATAATCAGCCACGAAAATAGATGAAAAATAATTTTTTGCCGATTTTACACTGTCAATTAAAACAAAGTTTAGGTACACGATATTTTAAAAAATTTAATTCTGGCTCCTTTTAGTGGTGTCTGTGAGTACCAAATCAGATAATGTAAAAAAAAAAGGAGTATTTTAAACTAGTCAAACATAATTTTTTCAGAATTAGCGATTTTTTCCGTTGACTTATCATGTTAAACTGTAGGCCCAGGTGGGCACCTCTGAAAGATTTTTAGATTTTTTTCTTTTTCGGGTAGTGATAAGGATATCGAAGACCAACGTTTTTACACCATTGCGATTTGAAATTTAAAAAACAGCATTTTTTTAAATTCACCCTAACGTGGATATCTACGTCGAAACTACGCACCTCATCCCCCCCCCCCCCCCCCCCAACAAAAATGTCCGTAGTTACGGGTGTATCATTGAAAAAAAAAGGTTTTCCGATTACGTGTACTGAAATTATGCCTTGAACCTCCACCCCCCCCCCCCCCAACCCCCACCTAAAAAGGTTGCTACGGCCTTGCGTGTTGCCAACTCACATACTTATGTTCAAGTCGTAAGAAAAATATATTGTAAAAGCAAAAATTAGTAGCACTGACCTCAAAATAATATTGTGATTTATTATTAATTAGACAGGACGGAAAGCCAAATGGGCTTGGCAAGTGTTAAAAAAACCCCGATGCAAATATATTTACCTTGCCTTTTAGGCTTGAATCCACCACCTTTGAAACCAAAGGCTAAAGTCCTACCACTAACGTCCATGTCATTACGGCTTAGTCTTTGTCCCTTAGTGATAGGGCTTCGACTTTTGGTTTCAAAGGTCGTCGTCTCAATTTCCCGCTCCGTCAGTCTGACATACATCTACAAAAGGCAAAGTAAACAGGTGTGCATCCGTATTTATTCGACTGATGAGTAACTTGGAGTACAAGCTTCTCCTGATAGCCAAATCAGCAAAAGTCACGTCACGTGATTAAACTGCAGCTATTGTGTGCGCGGTGTATCTTGAGTCCTGCAAGTATTTTGTGATCGGCTACGTCTTCCTGGATGGGGTGGCTTTAATCGATGGCCGCCATTGTTTTTGTAACCATCTTGGATATCAACAAGGCACTCTGCTACTGAAAACGTACAATCGATTATCTGTGTTCGTTCTGCGGAGAACTAGAGATAGGCCGCGGATACTTATAATTGGTTAATTTCAATTTTCCGTAACCCATGAATGAATATATTTTCATGGACTTCACCAGTAGTTAGCAGACATCAACGTTATTCACACTTCTTTTTCAACAAGAAAAGGTTAAGCTATGTCATTAATCACCGCTTTTTTGTTGTCAGGCGGCTAAGTCTCCCAACAAAATGAAATTACAGCCCTTGGTTTCCCTTGGTTATTTTTCTGCAGATGTCTGAAAGTTGCCCATGCCTCTTAGTTGTAAACCCACTGTCAGTGGTCACCATGCTCAAGTTGATGCATCAAGATGATCTTCTCGCTGAACCTTGGCAGGCGGCACACTAGCATGCATCGTAATACACAGAAACGTCTTCGATGATTCTACCCTTCATCAGTCTAAACTTATTTCTACTGTAGCCTTTTGTTAAGCCCTGATATTGGGCTGTAGATAGCAGAAGGAGCGCAAGTTTCGGCTGAAGAAAAATGGTGCAATCTTCAAATACGTTTCACTGTATTAGAAAACTGTTGCAAAGTGCTTTTTAATTTTTATTTACTTGGAAATTGTTGACATGGGTGAGAGAAGCTTGGGTGCTGTGGCATTTTGTTAGTCAGAATCAAGAATGTCGATCATGGAAAGTGAAGATCCGTTGGACTCCCAGCTGGAATGGTTTTTTTTGTGACCATTGTTTTCATTTTATTATGCCTTTGTGCGTGATTTATCGCAGTTTGCTTTGTTTTGGTTTTATTTAGCGTAACAAATGTTAATATAAGTCTGCTAAAAATTAATTAAGTGGTTCTCAGGAGTGGTACAAAAAAAATTGACGCGAGCGGATGATGTTTTTCGTTTTATTCGTCATTTTTCAGATGCGGGCGATAGCTATTTTTTTTTTGCCAAACAAAACGAAATCAGTAGCTCACATTTTGTTGTGGATATCTGTGTTTTAAAGCCAAGTTCAGCATGCAAAACTTACATATTTGACAAGTCATTCTTTAGATCCAAGTTTTCAGTTGTGACAAGCCTCTGAAGGGCCCTTAAATTCGTTTCGAGGCGATCATGTGAATGAAGCAAAGAGCTGATGTGGTCATCGGCTCCAGGAAGGTTTTGGTGAAAGTGCTGATGCGTGTTCGGAATTTTCTTTTGGAAGTGTCATAAAAACGTTTCATGCGCTAAGAAAAACCCATGCATGCACTCCTGAAAACCACTTAATTAACTTCTGCGCTCTGCTCCGTAGCATGTCAAATCCCACTAATGGAATCGGACTCCTATCCACCGTGAAGCGAGAGAGGCCTCGTCTACTATTATCCATCGACCTTGCTTTTGGCCTTCAACTGCAACACCTTGTTTCTCTGCTACCCTCTTTGCCCGTCTGTGTGAAGCTAGCCGCCTCACTTGACGGGCCAGGATTCTAAATAAATGGGCTGGTGAGGGCTACTACTTATGGGCTGAATGGGCCGGCTTCACATAAGCTATTAACCCGCACCTCCACCACCACCTAAAGATACCGATTACAACGTAAAAATTAAAACCGTGTGATAACTGTATCACACCGCGCCAAGACAACCGGTCAAGGTTTAATGTTTGATATCACGTGTATTAAATGCTTTAGCTGTTTTTCAGGTGCTCACTTTCTAAATTCCTCGTGGTAATTCCTCCCTTTCCTTCTCAGCCTATTCTATTCTGGCTTATACTGGACATTATCTCGTTCCTTAGTGTCTATGGGATATATTCTAGCCTGTATTAGACTTTTTGTCGTCCATCAGTGTCTATGGGGTCTATTCTGGCCTGTTCTGGACTGTTTACTGGACATTATCTCGTCCCTCAGTTCCTATGGGACCTATTCTGGACTGTTACTGGATATTATCTCGTCCCTCAGTGTCTACGGGATCTATTCTGGCCTGTACTGGAGATTATCTCGTCCTCCCTGCAGTGATCGATGGTCGGCAAGCACGAATTCCAGGGTTAATTACCTACTTTAGCTGACTTCTCGTAACGGTCTCGTAATGATCAGAATTGATCTGGTTCATCACCACAAGCAGGTTGTTTCACAGAAATTAAGCCACAAAAATAAGTTTTTTCTTGCCTTTTTAAATTTTTATTTCCGTAATTTCCTTAGTGTAATTATATTTCCGGTGTTCCTTTTAATTTTTTTTCACTTTACAATTAAATCAGAATTTTTTTCTCGTCAGTTCATTATGCATTGCCGCCATTCTTTGTCTCGCATAGCAACAGGAAATGGAAGCGAAGCCTATAATAAAAGGAAGAAATAACACATTTCGGCCTTGAGAGCACAAACTATGGGACTGTAAATCCGCACGTTTTTAAAACCGAGTCCTTGAACAAGTGGTTTACTACAGATACGCAGGAAGAGTAGTTGTTATAGTGAATTGTGCGCGTGTCAGTGTACGCGTGTCAGTGAAAATGCAGTCGTTTATGTTTCGTTCCATTGCTGTATTGGCAAACTGTAGGCCTATTTATCGACAAAAGCTTGGATCAGGGTAAGATTACAATTTTCACTAGCTGTACCAAAATTACGTGATGTGTAAGACGCAACTGACATACACTAATAAAAATATACTTAATTTTTTTTTAATTTTTAATTTTTTTTATCTAAAATATTGTTAAAAGTGTTACAATTTTTAAAATTTAAAAGTTTCTATTGTGTGCGCGGTGTATCTTGAGTCCTGCAAGTATTTTGTGAGCGGCTACGTCTTCCTGGATGGGGTGGCTTTAATCGATGGCCGCTATTGTTTTTGTAACCATCTTGGATATCAACAAGGCACTCTGCTACTGAAAACGTACAGTCGATTATCTGTGTTCGTTCTGCGGAGAACTCAAGATAGGCCGCGGACACCATAATGCTGAATTTTAACTTTTTTTTTCTCAAGTTTGGATTTCCAATTTTTTTTTACTTTCAATTTTTTTTTTATTTAAATTTTATGTCGGTAACCGTTGTCACGCTTTAGAAGCAGCACATGCAAAAGTTCAGCCATTATGAACTATAACCGAACAGCAGCTCGAATCTATCATGGTCCACCGGATAGGACCATGATAGGATCGACGGACCATGACTCTACGAGTAGAAAAAAAAAGAACGATGCAAACTTTTCTCCATTGCCCATTCGGCTTTCCGTCCTATAATTACGATTAATGGCAAAAGGCGTTGAAAGAAAGCATTGGACAAACCCATTACCAATAGGGCAGTGACACGACGGTGTATTATTGTGTATAACTTTATGCTGGAGCCTTAAAGTTAGCTGCAAGGGGCACTGCAGAGAGAAACAGAAGGGCGTCATACTGAAGCCGATGCTGTGAAGAGTGATCTCTTAGCCCTAAAACGCGCGATTTTTTTTGTTGTAGAAAACAACGTTATTTTAAGCCTAAGAAATCCGCTCTTCCGTTGTTTTCCTTCCATTTTTATGTAGTGAACCTCGTAGTTATGCCCTCCAAAACCCATAACTGGTGCCACTATGGCGGTAGGTGTCACTGCTCTGTAGGGCAGTGACACAACGTTGTATTATTGTATGTAACTCTATGGTGGAGCCAATAACTGGGATACCTGCAAGGGTCACTGGAGGGGGAAAAAAAGGGCGTCTTACTGATGTCAATGCTGTTAAGAGTGGATTTCTTAGGCCTATAATGCGCGATTTTTGTCGATTTGTTGGCAGTTGCTGACATTTTTAAGAAAGTACAATCTTTATTTTTCAATTACAACCTAGCAGCATAAGGGACCGGAGAAAAAAACGTTTTTTAAGCCTATGAAATCCGCTCTCAAAGCACTGCCTTGACTTGAAGTGCCGTTGTTTAACCATCCATTTTAATCTAGTGCCCCTTGCAGCTATCTCTCTTATAGCCAATATGACGTCCCATGACGCTGCTCAATGAAAGGATCTGCGCCGAATGAGCCAGCGAAGTGAAGGAAATTTGCTGCTCTTCTAAACTGTTAACAAAGCGTACAAAAGAACAACAGATGGTATGCCAAAGTATCACGAATTAGAAAACAAAAATGAACTTGTTTGTTGTTTAAGGTTTTACCTTACCTTAAACATCACACAAGTTCGTTTTTGTTCAAATTTATAACTGGACCGAAGTCAATACAAGAGAATAATAGGAATTAGCTTTCCTGTAAGGTTTCAGACAACCACAATGTTGGTGTAGTGTTTAGTCCACGTGAAACCTTTCTGCTGTATTCACCCATTAGACGCGTAAATACTATTAAAACCATAGCAAACTGCCAAATAAATGCTGGTTATTAAAGAGGGGAAAGTACGGTCATATTTTGCTGCATTAAAGGTACATACATCCATGTTGGCTTTTCTGTTTGACTCGGTTTTGCGACATTAGTGCAAACGTATGTAAATGTTGCCATCACATTCATTTTCTTGTTTATTCTTTAGTGCGAGATGATTTTGCGACATTAACGCCAACCTGTTCAAATGTTGCAAACGCTATTCTCAACGGGTCGCACGACATACCGGAAAGATGTATGTCCCTTTAAGTCCGTTTCTAGTACAGTGCATACTAAATTAAAGTCCAACTTAAAAAAAAAATTGACGCCTCAACGAACAAGGAACAGCTGTTACTCAAAAACCGGGTAGTAAAGCTCTAATGCTTAGCAGCGTCTTACTAGCCAAATTTGACACATAGACCCTTACAGTCAAAGCTTGTCCGTGTTCCTTACAGGTTTTGACTTTTAGACCCTTACTTTTAATTTTTAACGATACGTTTTTGTTTATTAATATACGGCTTTGTTTGCCTGTGTTTACAGTATCAAGTAATAGATTTTTGATATTGCAAACAAATCAAAGCTAGGAATAACCGAGAAACAGAGTCACAGCCAGCATCCCCCCCCCTCTCCTCCCCTTCCTCCTACACCTCATACAAACTCGCCCACTATTTTTCTCTTAATCTTTCAGTATTCTTCAGTCAAGTCGTGTTTTTTCCGTTCGCCACTCTATTTATTAAGACACATGACGATTAACATTTTACAGTTTTTCAGCTGCGCCGTTTAGCCAAATAGGAGCGATAATGCGCACCCTTTCGAGGTTAATGCGTGGGTGTGAATGAGGAAGCCAAGGATAGGTGGTCTGAGGAGTATAGCATCCGTGCAATGGGTGCAGCCCCTTATACTATACTATTGGTTTATTAGACACTACCAGCACAGCCTGGTGCACGCAAGCTTCGTATTAGTGAGTGCCACTGGCGGCGCATCACAGTATCAGGGCTGCTTCCACACTGAATAGCACGCCCTGAAACCCGGACATTCCACACACACACACACAAGTTACATTAACTTGCGTACCGTGTTCAATACCAAAAACTGTTATTATTATTATTTTTTTTTTTAAATTTGAATACTGCAGTAATGTTTCACGCGGAATAAACACGACAGCAACAGTGCGGTATATGATACCTAACAGGAAAATTAATTTGTGTTCCTTTCCCGTCTTGGCTTCGCTTCAGTTAAATCGTATGGTTCGTTTATGGTTTTTAATACATTATGCGCCACACGGCATTGGGGAGCCAAGCTGGCATAAAGCCGACATCCGTTTTGGGAAAATGAAGTTCAGTTGGTCATAAATAAATACAGATACAAACAGAAATAGGAAACAAAAACGAAATCGTTTGATGTTTAACGCAAGGTTTAACTGAACCGAAGTAAAAACACTAAAGAAACAAGAATTAGCTTTCTTGTAAGATTTCGGATATCATAATGTTGCTGCAGTGTGTAGTCCACGTGAAACCTTACTGCGGTATTAATTATTTTTTTTTTTACAATATTTACTTTAAAAGGAGTTCGTTTTAGTCTTCTGTGAAGAACTGGCTGAGAAGGCTATTGCAACGAGTCTTGTCCTTCCGTCCGTAGGTTTTTTTCAACTTCCGGACAGTACCAGATAGAGATGACAGGGTTATCATCATCAGAGCCAGTGACCACTAGTTAAAAACACGACAAATTAAAAAATCGGGGCTTCCTTATAACTAATGGGCTTTCTCGACGTAACTAAATGATATAATAACATTTGATTGTCGCAGTTAAACCCTAAGGATAACATGCAACCGTAAAAACAAAAAGATTTCGTTAACGGCACACATTAACCTCATTTAAAATAGTCTCGACGCCATTTTGCGTGGATGCATAGGCTTACGGTGGAACCATGGTGGCACCAAATTATACCTTAGCAGCTGCTAACGAAATTAAAAATGAGAGGTAAAAAAAAAATAGGCCTAAAAATGAAAATTAGGCCTAAAATCACGTTGCCACGGCAACCACAAGTTGCTACGAGTCACTGCTGCATTCATCAACAATGAACAACACTGTATAATGAAGTTTCTCCCGTCACTTTGCTTGCTACCACTGATCTACATACGTGACGTATTCGGCAACGCCGAACATCGTAACTGTGTGCTGGGAGGCACACCGTGTCGCATAAATAAACAGGCTTACTATCCAAACCAATTCTCCGTTAGCTGCTACTTACGAAATTAAAATGGCACGTAAAAATTAGGCCTAAAAGCTGACAATTACGCCTAAAATATAAAATAAGCCTAAGTAATTGCCGTTTCATTGCGTGATAGAGGTGTGTGTCTGAACATATTCAAAAGTGGCGGAAGTGCACAGAAAACCCGTTGCGACTAGGTAGCTGCTTGTTAGATTTCTTTATCATTAGGCGATGAACGGATGGGGGTACGTCTTGACTGAAGTACAGTACTGAGCAATTAAGTACAAAAGGGAGTGTGTGTTAAGGTGTTTGTCTAATTCTCATTAATGCCAAGCTGATTGCCTTTCACTTTTTGCCGATATCAAAATGTATTTCGTCGACAATTTAAACGCAAATAAAGAAAGCTTTTTATCATTTCTTGTTTGTAAAGTTTTTAAAGTTGGATTTCAGCTCGATCAACACTGTGCTGAAAGTATCATTATAATGCATGGGGGAAAAAACAGTTTCTTTCCCTTTTTTAGTCTTCTTACAGCCGTACCGTCTGAGAAGATTATTGCAACGACTTCGTCCGTCCGTCGCCTTTTTAAGCTTCACATTGTTCGCAACGGTACCAGATAGAGACGACCACGGTTTACAACGTTAGATTCAACGTCAAAAGCTACTTAAGTAACATGGCAAATTAAATATACGTTACTTTCTTATAGCGGATAGACTTCTTCGAAGTAACTAAATTAAATAATAACATTTGATCGTCGAATTGAAATCCTAAGGATAACAAGCAGCTATAAAAATAAAAAGATTTTAGCCTTGTTTAAAATAATCACGTCACATTGTTGCATGAATTAATAGGCTTACTGCCATTAAGAAAATTAGGCCTAAAAAATAAAAATTAGGCCTAAAATCACACGTTACCACGGCAACATCAAGTTGCTACGAGTTGCTGGCTTCATTAACATCATCTCTCCCGTCACTTCCCCACTAAACTGATATATATATATAGGCTACGTTGCGCATTACGTGTAACACTGTAACTGAGTGCCCGGAGTCGAACTGGTGTTGCAAAAATGAATAGGCTTATAGTCCGGTGCAATTAGCACTTTACGTCGGAAAAAAATCCACAAAGATGAAACTTGGCAGATATGTCCAGAAATACTACCCGAGTAACGTATTAAAAGTCTCCTAAAATCCCACTGGAGCTTTGGCTGCCATTTTGAAAAATGGCCGCCGCCGGCTACCAAAATTTATAATTTTCTTATAAATTAAAGATTACAAAAATCTCTACAGTAAAGGCCCCAATGATGTTTTCGTTAAAACCAACCGTTTTTTTTTGCAGTCTACTGTTTTACTTAAAACGTGATGAATTTTGAAGAAATGACCTCTGCCGTCTGCCATTTATTGGGGTGGGGTGGCTGAAAATAGTTTCACATCCGGAAACCAATTTGTCCCGTTGGTTTCAGTTAGAACATGGGTACAGGAGTCTAAAAATTCTGGGTCACAATTTTTCATGCCCCCCCCCCCTCCCCCCCCCCCACACACACGAAAAAAAAAATTTTTGGAGAGATGCAACTTTTAACCGTCAACAAATCAAAAGCAAAAACGATGCATCTGCTCACCAGGCTGACTTTGTCACTGTTGACGATAAAGTTGGCCTATTCATTAAGTGGTCTGTGCCATTTGTGCCGCACCCAATACTTTTGCAGCTGCCTGGTCTTAGTGCATGCGCTGTGAAAAATTTGGATGCTCGGGCAGTGGGTCGCTCTTGTTTGTGTTCACGTAACTGGCTTATCTCTGTTGCGTGGGTGACGTGGTTTCATCAGTTTCAATCGCCGTTCATCATTGCAGGAGATGTTATTGCCCACCATTATGACTGGGGTTCTGTTCGTGTTAATGCGTGTGGCCAGCGGTTGGCTAGAGCTATTGACACTCTTTGACATTGATGTGATTCATAATGGCACTGCGACTTTCTCGCGTTGGCGACAAGGAGCAGTCCAAGAGTCCACTTTGGATTATGTTCCTTTGCACTCGAGGTTTAGCGAAGCACTTTCACTTATCTGTTTCCGGTGATTTAAGGGGGAGTCACCACTTCCCGGTCATCCTGTCCCCCATTGGGAGTGTTTGTCGCTCACAAAGAGGGTTTCGTGCCAAACCCAGAGTCTCTAATGGGGCTTTTGCCAGTTGGATTTCTAAGTTCATGTGGCATAAGCGATCCACTGAGCACTCCCCGTCAAGGATAAATCCGGTGTGGTGGACCCAGACTTGTGTGCGTGCTGTTCGTGATAGAAGGCGTGCATATCGTCATTGGAAATCGCATCCAAGTGATGCTGCTTGGCTCACTTATTGCGGCGTTTCTCAAGAATCTGCGTTCTTGATCCATCAGGAACGTAAGTCCTATCCAGCAGGTGTTTGTAGGTTAGTTGGTCGGGCTCCTTCTTTGAGCAGCGCCTGACGTGTGCTTGATCAGCGTGCGTCATATGGCTGTCTGTCTTGGGTTTACTGCCCAGGTGATGCATCTAACTCGGTCCTTCGTGGTGAGGCAGGCCATGGCAGATGCATTTAATGCACGGTTTGCGAGCGCTTATGCAGTCCCCATGGGCTCCCGGCCGCCTGCTGCATCCTCGTGTGCGCAATCTATGTGTCCAACAGATCTTCCTTGGGACTCTTCGGAATTCTCTGCCGCGCTTGCAAAATGCAGAGACAGCAGCGCTCCTGGAATAGACGGCATTCATTATAAGATATTGCGGACATTGTCAAAGGACGCCATCCATGAGTGTGTTGCTCTCTTACAAGACATTCTGGACGGTTCCCCGGTTCCTGCATCCTGGATGTACACGGTCATTGTACCAGTGCACGAAGCAGGTTCTGTACGGTCCAACCTCTTAAATTATCGTCCAATCTCGCTGCTGTCGAATTTGAGGAAAGTTTTTGAACGGATGGTTGTGCGCCGCTTGGACTGGCATCTGGAGTCCTATGAGCGTCTTGCGCCGATCCAATTTGGGTATAGGGCACGTCGAAATGCCCAAGATGCTATCAGGGATTCTTCTGTCAGGGATTTATGAAGCCTGGTCCCACGGAGAGGTGGTTGTTGCTTTCTTAGATATCAAAGCAGCGTACGATACTGTCAGTGTAGACTGGGTTCGCCATAGTCTGGCCAAGATGGGTGTTGGAGAGAAGCTTGTTGGTGTTGTGGCGGCCCTCCTTGGCAATCGCCGTTTCTCGACTAAAGTTGATGGTTTCTGGTCTGCTGAAGACAGCTCTGGCCGGGGTTTACCCCAGGGGAGCTGTCTCAGCCCCACGTTGTTTGCTGTCGCAATTAACGAAGTCCTAGTAGAGATTGGCCACTTACCTAATGTCGTCTGCTATGCTGCCGATATTGCCTTGTGGTTTGCTAGTGATGACGTTGGTGTCTGCTGCCAGTGTGCCCAGAATGTTATCGGTAGGGTCTCCTCTCGTTTCTCTGAGAGGGGCCTGTTGTTGGCCCCGGCCAAAACAGAATTAGTGGTCTTTTCATGGTGTGCGATGCGTGAGAGGACGCCAGCTTCTGCACTGGTTGACGGTATGACTGTAGTGGAATCCTCCTCGGTTAAGTACTTGGGAGTGGTTCTTGATGAGCGCCTGGAGTGGACGCTTCATGCCAATGAGCTGAAGGCCAGAGTGCTGGCCCGTGTCTCGATTCTCAAGTGACTGGTGACGATTGAAGGAGTCACTAGAGGTTCTGTGATGGGGGCATACAAGTATTTGTTCGGTCACTCTTGGACTACCACCTGCCCTTCTTGTGCCCCTACCAATGTCATTTACGCTCTCTGCAAACTACTGTGAATGTCTGTCTCCGCGTTGTCACAGGATATTTGGTTACCACGTCAGTGCATGCCCTTTGGACTGAGAGTGGTGAGCCCCCGTTACACATCAGAGCGTGTGAACTTCTGGCTGTTCTGTCATTGCGTAATGTCCGTAGAGGTACACATGACCCTGTTGGTGGTGTCATTAGCGTTTATTGCAGTCTTGGTCCTGTAGCTCGCAGTGTTTTTGGGGCCCCTGGTCTTGGTGCGACTCTGTTGCTGCACCTGGCTCCTAGTTTGCCTCTTGGAGTTGCTGTGGCGACTCCTTTCAGCCCGTAGGCTTGGTATCCGGGTCTAGCAACGGTTTTTTCTTCGCAGTCGCCTCCCGGTAGCACATTCTGCCATGTGTTTTGGGATGCATCGTTTCACCGTGAGTCCTGGACAGGGAGCGTGGGTGTGGCTATCCCGTCACTGAAAGTCTTCGGAGTTATCAGCTCGTGTCAGTCTCATCAAGCACAGTGTGTGAATTGTGCGCCATTTCGGCTGCCCTTGATGAGGTTTTGGATTTGGAGCTTCCTGCGGTGGTGGTCTACTCCGACTCCAGGTCCGCAATAGCGACTGTGCGGCGAGCTGTGGAGGAGCTGGACCTTGCAGACGCTGTTGTCTACTTGGTGTGCGGAAAGCTGTGGGCTGTAAGCAGTTGTGGTATTATCACTCTTCAGTGGAGTCGGGGTCATCATGGTATCCCAGGCAATGAGCATGCTGATGGGCTTGCTAAGCGTGCAGTGGGCTCCAACACTATGTGTCTTGACTTGCTGCAGTCCCCGAGTTCCAGGCGTCCAGAAGTCATGGTGTGGTTTATGAGCCAGTGGACAAGCGAGTGGTCTGCAGCGGCCACTGGACGGGGTTTGTATCGAGTGCAGCAGGTTTGCAGTCGTACGTCAGTTTTGGATTGTCTGCCGCGTGTTGATGCGTGGGCCCTGTCCCGCCTGCGTACGGGTCACTCGCTCCTGCGGAAGCACCAGTTTCGCGTGGGGTGGGTGGACTCCCCGGTTTGCCCAATTTGCTTAGTGGATTTTATGCGTGATCATTTTCTTCTTCTCTGCCCGGTCTTCCAGCTCCAGCAGCGTGCGCTGGCTTCGGTTCTCATGGCGCATCCATCGATCAGTGACCTCTTGACCCTCTTTGGGTGCCAGGCTGCAGTGAGCAAGCTTAAGGAAGTCGCGACATTTTTGCTGGCAACGAGAATGAGGGTGTAGTGCATGGCTCTCTGATAGTGTTTTCTCCCTTCTTCCTTCTTCGTCTATCCTTCTGCTAGGGTGGAATTGCTAGTGAATTAATAGGTTGATCAGAGTGCTGGTTGGTGTGAATTGGGGTGCGTAATTACAGTGATTGTACCCTATACTGGTTGTACTGGTCTAGTGCGGGATGCATTTTCCCGTTGTAATAAATTCAAATTCAAATTCAGGAATCGGGCTATAACCTATACGACGCTCACTATCATCCCCAGCAAATGATGATGTTAGATTACTGGCGGAAAGTCAAACTTATCTCTAACGTGGGAGGTTGAGGTCAAAACATGAAATAAATTAATTCGTAATAACGATAATGCTTCCTTTTGATATTTCCTCCAAACGCGCGAGTATTGTTTGCACTGTTTGCATTTATTCTAATAACATTACAATTATATTGTTACCTTGATTTGACGAATCCGCTGGTGCTAGAGATCGGAAGTGAGTTGCTATGAGCTAAGTGGTCAGGGGCCCACCTGTAGCTACAGGGGTGGAGGTAGGGGTGGTAGGCAGTGATGGGCAGCGACGTGGCTGATTCGTTTACATGTCATATCCTAGAGAAGCCAGAAATAGTGTTGCAGGGTATGGTGATGTGAGATCAGTGGTACGGGCGTTTGTGCGCTCACAATGGGAGTACAGATGGTCCGAAAAAGTGAAAGGACGGGCTCTCTTCAGCTTCAACCCATCGGTCACGTGGCCAGCCACAACGGATGGGTAGAGGCTAAAGAGCGCTCATCCCTTCACTTCATCCACCAACCTGTACTTCCACTGCGAGCGCATAAATGACATAACATCACTTGCTGCCTCGGAGGAATATGCTGCCTCGGAAAGCAGCAGGAGTCACTGTGTCAAAGCTTCGTACAGTTTTATCCCTTTCAGTACTTCTCAATATGGCGATTGGCAAGTCCTCTTTCTCCAATGTGCTACGGTGGCATGGGTGAGGGGGACATGATGCACTCTTTGATTGAATGTTCGCTCGGTCACCCCTAGTTTGTCTGCGGCTGTTGAACATGTACCAACCATGCTGAAACTACTCGGTGTTTGAGACCACTTGAATACGCTGAACTTTCGCGTGCTGCCTGGTGTTGTTGAATTTTTTTATCCAAACCTAGCGACTTTCGTGAAGAACGGTGTTTTGTTATATGTGTTTTGCTTAATGCATATTTCTCTGTTTGCATTGTCGGTATCATTATGATAGTTTTCATTTAGTAGGGCAGATTGCTCATGAAGAGTTCGTAGATGAGGTATACAGAAACAGCCGACGCAGCGACCAGGGAACTGCTATGAAGCACAGAGAGCGGCCATTTAGACGAAAATTTCAGACGTGAAAATGACCGCGCACTGGGCTTCACTGCAGTACGCTGTTTGCTGATTCGGGTGTTTGTTTTTAGTTTCATTTCTCTTCATTTTTCGTCATAGTTAGTGTATTTCTACAGTCGGTGGTCCGCATTGTGGCTCCCTTGCCTTTAACTCAGTGTGGCTCATTGTGGCTCCCTTGAGCTAACCGAACTGAATTAAACGTATGAGTAGAGTTCGCGGTACTGTGGATATCACGGTAGCTAAGCAGATAAAGCAGTCAACATGTATTTGCGCGACCTGGATTCGATTCCTGACCGTACACTGGGCTTCCCTGCAGTCCCCGGTTGCTACATGCGGCGTTTTTTTTTTTTATATTAAATCACATCTTCAGCTTTACGCCGTGTGGCTGGTGTTTGCTTATTGGCATTGCTACCTAATAACAATGTAAAATAATATAACTGTTCAGTTAGAGCCCCGTAACTCCAGAACTACTTAAGCAATTTCGATAATATTTCGAAAAGACCAAATTGCACCTCTATATCCATAAAACTGGCGAAAAGTGGCTTTATAGAGCAAATAATTTGGGCTGTAGAGAGCGTTGGTAAAATTGTCTGAACAACAACAACGACAACGAGACAAAGGCTAGTTCGCTATTCCATATATCCGATATGATTAGACAGATTTTCATAATTTTTTTTTGCCTATTCACCCATCCCTATAGGGCCAATTTTGTTTTAAACATTAACCTACGGAGACGATATTAAGTATCAATATTTTCGCTTTAAGTGCAGAAAGAAAAAGAAACATGCCTATTGCACGCAGTTGACCATTACCACCGGGCAAAAAATTTGGTCCAATGCAAAACTACTGCATAACTAAATGAAACAGTATTAAATTAACTGAACAAAAAACGCCTTCACCGTTTAGAAAAAAGCATTAGAGCTCGTATCCCCATACTCACAGCTGTGAAGGCACACGAATAAAAACGGATTAGAGTTCACTCGAACGCAACGAACCTCAATTCGAACTCCAATTCCAGGGAACAAAGACTGTTTTTGCTCAGTGGTTATGTCAGAAAGTGAACGCAGTTTGTGTTTGAAATGTTTAATGTTTGTGTGCGTGTGTATGTTTACGTGCACTTAATTTGGGTGTTGTACAGGCTTTTTTTAAATATTTGTCTGTGTTTGTTGAACTAAATAACCCAAACAATTTACAAACCAGGCAAAAAAAAATACTAAGTAAATCACACAAGAGTCACCAAACCTAAAATATCAAAAAAGAAACAATTTCATAATTTCAAGGCCAGCCTGTGTGTTTTGCTAAAATGGTTTACCGCTGCCCGCATCACCTTACAGTTAAGACAATCCACGTGTTGCCAGACATCCAACGTCTGTAGTAATAATTCGTAATGAGGCCTGAAAACTGATATCATCATTTCTCTTTGTATAGCATACATAAAGCCATCCAGCGGAAAGCGTTCCACGGATTAAAAACAAAAGTCACACCTGCATCCTGGAGTAGTTACTTCTAGCCCGTACTGAAGCGTAAGCTGACACCACTGAAAAATTCTGACGCACACCCACATGCTTTTCCGTTAGAGAGCAAAAGAACCAGACTTACACAGGGTGCCAGGCACCAGTTGCTACGGCAGTCAGCAGTAAAACAGTATGCCATTGACACGGCTGTTGTTTAAGTACAGCCACGCTTGGTAGTACCAAATTGTACGTAATTCGATTCCCTGCTAAAGCATGCAGTGACCCAATTCTGGACAGGGCAAACTGAAATAAATAACGATTAGCTGATAACTTCAAGGTCTCCTGGACTCTGAGAAACCATGGAATGGCGACTTCACAAATCTGTAACCAACTCGAACAAGACATCGAACAAGAGATAAATTTCCTCCACAACATATTCGAAGATGCTTAAACGATGCCTTGTCACAAATGGGAAAGCATTACTACTACGAATAAAACCGGAGTAAGTTGAAAGCGAGTGCTGTGCATGCGTTCCCATTCAAATAAACGTCAGCACCAAGCAAAATTAAATTAAAATTAAATCAAGATAGTGGGCAAAAAAAAATGTACACAACGTTTCGGGGAGTTGTGCACGCCGTTATCAAGTGAAAAGTAGTCAGCAGCAGAGCATCGTAAAATTACAAAAATCAACAACCCAGTGTTAACATGTTGAAGTTTATTTGCGCTCTTTTGCTGTTTTGACTTCGAGCCCGTTAAGCCTTGCCTTAAGTATCAAACAAGTTCGTTTTTGTTTTCTAATTTAGTTATGAAACGTCAAAAACTCAGAATGCAGTGCATCAAAACACTTTATCAGGCAATGCGATACATTGGCACGCATAACCAATATCAGCTAATATCCTAAGTCATTAAAAAAGACGAAGCACTCCAATACGACAATAGAAAACGATGCCATTAATAACAACCGAAAACTGTGCGTTGGTAAGGTGCGGGAAAAACTATTGTGTGCGCAGCGTAACTTGAGTTCAGCAGGTATTTTTAGAGCGGCTACATCTTCCTGGAGGAAGCGGCTTTAATCGACGGCCGCTATTGTTTTTGTAACCATCTATGATATCAACAAGGTGCTCTGCTATCGAAAACAAACAATCGATTATCTGTATTCGTTCTGGAGCGAACTCAAGATAGGCCGCGGACACTATACAAATCGCATAAAAACGGAGGGGATTGAGAGGAGTGGTTCATCAGTTCGTACACGTAGTCATGATGTTTATGACTCGAAGTGTCCTTTCTACACCCCCACCTCCGTTTTTATGCTGTTTTGCGAATCAGAAGGTTCAAAGGGTTTCAGCGAGCGTTAACCACTCCTGGATATTGCTCTGATTTTTAACAATACAACATTTTTAGTTGTGATATATTAGCTTCATTTTCTGTTTTTTTGTTTTGTTTAGGTGGTTAATGCAATTAATGCCTTGGAAGCGTTGCTTAAACTTCTGCTTGATAACGGCACGGGTGTATGCACAGAAACGTCACGATCTTTGGTAAATGGTCTTTAATGCCGTACTTCTTGGCTTCCTGATGTTTCATTAGGAAATATTTTAAGCGAATGTTATTGCCAGCATTCAAATAACTTAGTCGAAGTAATTTACTAGAGCGCGAGTTAAACAAAACCGCGTACTATGCGTAGGTACACATAGCATGTAGTATAGCTTAAGAAAAGCTATTAAGTTTATCAAAAGGCTGTAGAAAGTAGTGATATCATTCCACGACGAAATCCTAAGGTTTTAAGTAGGGCTAAGGCTTTTAGGCCTACTTAAACACCTAAGGTTGTTAAGTGGAGCACCTGGCTCTTTACCCACTACGCTAACTTCTTTTATTCTGTTGCATTTCTAAGCCAGTACTCCTTACTACGGCCAAAATGTATCATACTTTAATCATACTTAAACAACGTGAGTTACTGTTTCTGAAAACCAAACAACATTGTGTGGTACAGCAGATATGAACCGAATACTGTTTTCACAGTTGGGTGAAACGTGCAGAAAGAAGATAAATAAACGAACACCCGTCGTAGCATTCTGAGTGGTTTTCACTGTAGTCGCCAGATTCTATAACCGGTGTTTGGATTACTTAAATATATTGGATGGGAGCTTTGGCTGCTTGTAAGCAAAGTACTAATCGTTGATTTTCTTAGTCAATAGAAAAGGAAAAGAAAAATAAAAAAAAAAGAAAAATAAGCACACATGGGTTCAAATTTCATTAGGTTCCTTTACACCAATATCCGATAAAACATCCCCCTCATACACATGTTTACTTTTTTCTGCTTATACTGATCATCAACGAGATTAAAGACATTGCATGTAAGAAATTAAAGAAACAGACAGTGAGATAAGTTGTCTGTTAACTTTGCATACCTGGGGAGCATTTTCTTGCTGGAATGATATAACTTAAGGCCGCCCCTTTTAGGAAACCTGCCGACTTTTCTTATACCATTCTTGGTTTTGGGTAAGTATCATAAATTTCGTAGAACTTTCTGAAGATGCTGCACCCTTGGGATTTGGACTTTTTGTCTGCTCGGTATTTTGACGCTTTTTCCCCTTCCCCCGAATTTTTAACCCAGGACATTCCCTCTCTCGAAAACGAAAGCGGACAAATTCCTTCAATAACCCGGACATTACACCCCCGCAGACCTTATGTCCCCGGACTTCCCCCTCCAAGACACTTTCCACAATTAAAACACTGCAAATATCTTGAACGAATCTTGGTTCATAATTTGTTCTGTGATATTGTTATTACAGGTAAAGTTAGGTGAGAACACTACCGTTGATGACGCTTGGCGAGCATATGTAGATCTAATGCGCGCACGCAAACGAACTGACTGGAATCGAGCGCACACTGCCTGAATGAACCGTAGATCCAGCGCATGTACTGAATTTAATTTCCCGTATTTCTGGCATTGATTTTCGAGCACTTTGTGGAGGCTTTAGGATGTTTATCGTTTAAACTGCCCACTGCCAGAGGTATATGTGTGATCGATTTATGGTTACGTTTTCCTGTGAGCTGCTCGCATTGTGAGCTCGATTTCATACAATCATAGCACAAGTATTTGCGATTGAAATAAATAATATCGTAAATGCAAAGATATTTTGATTGAAATATTTGGGAGGAAAATGTCCGGAAAAAATATCCGGTGGTGGGGAGGAGATGCGGAATTTAAGAGGGTAAAATTCCTGTGTCGTTTATTTTTTTTTTGGGGGGGGGGGGGGCGGGGGGGGGGAAATCCAGGGAGAAAAAATCCGGAGTGGGAATATTTGCAAATAACCAGCTCAGTTCCCGCACGACGTATGTATACTCAGTAGACGTTTTGTGTACTTTGAGTGTAAAAAGTGCACGAAATATGTTTAGTATACAAGTCAAGTGGAGAGTTGGCTGTGCACTTCGCACTGTCAGTGCAGAGTGTCTTGCCAGTGTGTACTAACAGTACTATAATTTGTGCTGTCAGTGCACGGTTTTATGTTTGTTTTGTTGCACGGTGGAACACCAATCCTTACCTAGTAAAATTACGATCATGGCAACTGAAGTAACCTAAACTCTAGAACAACCTCAATAAATGAAAACAACGTGTTTAGTAAGGCAGCAAGGCAATCAAACAGTTTGGCACCTAATAATCTGGTATCTACTGACATTTTGTTACGTTACGTATTCTGTTCAACTTGGTAGCGACATACTAACTTGTGTTTCAGACGTTCGTTCTATTGCACGGTGAAACATAAGCCCTTACCAGTGAAGGAATGGCCAAAGCAAGTGTTCCACGATTTATTGTTGTTTTTCTTTATTATCGGACCTTACACTCACGATTCCAAGATGTGGCATGGGGATTTACATAGGAATTTCTTTTACCAATGTACTGAAATAGTAAGACACAAGTCTCCCAGTGATCTACGTGATTTTTATGATTGATTTAATTTATTCCGGGAGCTTGTGTTTGTGTTAGTGAGCATGCTCATTGCTCTCAAACTGGGTCATCTGCCGCACGACGATGAAAGGGACAATTTAGCTGGAGAAATCCAAGCGGAAAAGCCAGGATCTTTGACATGCCACAATCGATATGAACACGAGGCACCACCGGGCCCTTCTCCTTATAAAAATTCCCAATGGTGGCCGAGGCCAGAATCGCACTCGGACCTAGCCTTTGGTTCGATCCTGGCCAGGGATCGAACCTTGGCCAAAAAGACGTTAAGGGAGCGTCGTAATATATTTTGATAATTAAGTACTTAAACGATTAAGCATATAACGGTTGAGCATGTTATAATATAATGTTGGGGACAATCCAAATGCTAGTTGCAACACTGATTCTGCACTTACGCGTCACTCACAGCACTCGTGCTTCTATAGCTGGACCGACCATTTTAGCAAAATGCACTTCCCCATACCATTCATTATTTGCGAAAATTAGGTTTTCAACCCTTCCCTACCGATCTATACTGGCGTGGTATACTCTGCTATGGAATTTTGAAAAGAAACTGTGGTACATCCAGCTAGTAACACCTATTCAGCAATGTTGGGTTTCCTTTTTCCTCACACAAGGCTGATCGCCACACCTTTATGTTTACGTTACGTCATTACTGGTTCCTAGGCAGACGAGTTTATCAATTTAAATTTTTTTTACCGCATGGAAGGTGTTCCACAGTATGCTTAACAAGGCCAAAATCATGCTTCAGTTCCCAGGAACCTTCACAAAGCTTGCGGTGCACTAAGGGACATATTTTTCACCTGTCTTGTAGCTTTCCTTTTGTTGAGACACTTTCTGACTCAAGGGGTTAAATAGTTCTTGGTAAGACAGAAGACAGCCCTTGTTCTCACGAGTTGGTGCAGTATAACTCATGGGGTAACTCATGGGGTAACTCATGGGGTTCTTGGTAAGGCAGGATGCAGCTATTGTCTTTACTAGGTGGGACACCATGACTCAAGGGGTTACATAGTTCTTGGTACGGCAGAAGGCATGCCTTGTCCTCATAAGTCACCACGGCAAAGGGGTTAAATAGTTCTTGGGAATGCAGAAGGCAGCCCTTGTCCTCATAAGTTGGGAGTACATGAATGAAGGTGTTAATAATTCTTGGTAAGTCAAAAGGCAGCCCTTGTTCTTACAAGTTGGGACACCATGAAATAAGGTTCTAAATAGTTCTTGGTAAGACAGAAGGCAACCCTTGTCCTTACAAGTT
>JAHWFP010119184.1:18236-68631 GCA_023313725.1 Lithobius niger | reverse complement strand
AAAGTTGGAACTGTCTTCTATGCAACAATGGTCGTTGAAAGGGTCTACGACTGTTAGTAACCGATCCACGGCTTATTAACAAGGGGCTGTTATCACAGTCACTGTTGGATTTTTTGCTCATTTTCAATTTTCAACTTCTATTGTGACGTAGCTGACCCCAATTAGATTCATTGGAAAGGTGAGAATATCTTCTTTGCAGCAAGAGTCGTTTAAAGGGTCTACGTCTGTTAGGGACCGAGCTACACCTTTTTTACTAGGAGCTGGTATCACAGTCACCAATGGATTTTTCACTCATTTTCAACTTTCAACTTCTATTGTGACGTGTCTAATTTAGGCAGATGACTCCAATTGATTCATTCGAAAGGTAGGACTGTCGTCTTTCCAACAAGGGTGGTTGAAAGGATCTACGTCTATTAGGAACCGAGCCACGCCCGTTTTACTAGGGGCTGGTATAACAATAACTGTTGTATTTTTCGCTCATTTTCAACTTTCAACTGCTATTGTGACCTAATAATTTAGGTAGATGACTCCAATTACTACATTCGGAAGGAGGGACTGTCGTCTTTCCAACAAGGGTGGTTGAAAGGGTCTACGACTGTTAGGAACCGAGCTACGCCCGTTTTACTACGGGGCTGGTATCACAGTCACTGTTGGATTTTTCGCTCATTTACAACTTTTAACTGATGCCGAGACGTTTCAAATTTACGTAGACCCTTTCAACTACCCTTGTTGCAAAGAAAGCATCCCTACCGTTTGAGTGAACCTAATTGGAGTCATCTACCTAAATTAGATACGTCACAATACACATTGAAAGTTGAAAATGAGTGAAAAATCCAACGATGAATGTGATACCAGCCCCTAGTAAAACGGGCGTAGCTCAATTACTAACAGTCGTACACCCTTTAAACTACACTTGTTTCAAAGAAGACAGTCCCTACTTTTGAACGAATCTAATGGGAGTTATCTAACAGAATTAAACAAGTCACAATAGGAGTTGAAAGTTGAAAATGAGCGAAAAATCCAACAGTGTCTGTGATACCAGCCCCTGGTAAACGTGTGTAGCTCGGTCCCTAACAAATGTAGGCCCTTTCAACGGTCCTTATTGCAAAGAAGACGTTCTTACCTTTCGAATGAATCTAATTGAGGTCTTCTACCTAAATTACACACGTCACAATAGCAATTGAAAAGTTGAAAATGAGCGAAAAATCCAACGGTGACTTTGATACCAGCCCTTAGTAAAACAGGCGTAGCTCGGTTCCTAACAGTCGTAGACCCTTTCAACGTCCCTTGTTGCAAAGAAGACACTCCCACCTTTCGAATGAGTCTAATTGGAGCAATCCACCTGAATTAGAAACGACGCAGTAGCAGTTTAAATTTGTAAATTGACAAATACACACGTCTGTTAGCATTAAATTAGCCAAATATGGCCTAAAATGCCCTAAATTCCATTTTTCTTGAAAAATATGTATGGGAATGACATTGTAGTTTGCATTAGTTATTATTTTATTGCTGTTCTTTTTGTAGTGGTACGCACAGATTTGGTGACATTTTGAATGCAGCTGGAAGCTCCCACCAAACAGATCTAGAAGACCTTCAGAAGGAAATCCAGTTTGATGATCCTGTCAACATACAGTTTACTTCGGTATGTGTCTCGTATTCATTCAGTGAAATTCTTCTATGTGTTCGTCAAATTAAGCCACTCAGCCCGTTAACTATGCGTTTGGCATGCCTTCCCGTTTCTCTGTTTACTTGCTTAGTAACCTATGGTTTTATCGCATGTATTACTCGTAATTTCAAGTGCTATGTTTCTTCCTCTCATGAACTGTACTTGCATGCTCATTTTCTGTCCTATGCTTTAGTTGAATTCTCTTAGAGTTCATGTTATCGCCCATTCTATACCTACACTCTCATGTTTCCGTCTCATTCTATAATTAAATGCCCATGTTTCTATGGCAGACTTTAGTTTATCTGTCTATCGCATGCATACTTGGTGGATGCTAAAATAACACAGAGAGCCAAACTGGCTAGGTTAGTCAAAGTTTGCATTTTTTAATTTTATTTTAAGCCCATGTTCTTATTCCTGTATTTGAAGTGTATTGCACGCATACTTGGATGCTAAAATAACAGATATAGCCAAACTGGCTAGGTTAGTCATAGTTTGCATCCGTTTTTATTTTGTTTTATGCCCATGTCCTTATTCCTAGTGTTTGAAGTAGAAACATTCACGCTCATGGTTTTGCCATCGGCTGTACTGGTTGTTTTGGGAACGTTGGAGGGGGTTGAGGGAAAGCGGCTTTACCAATAATGACATGAGTTTTCTCAAAGGTCAAATGAGGCAATTTACACTTATATCATACATCACGAATAGGCATACATGCATACTAATCGAATTGAAGGTTTCCATATTTTTGGGTACCATTACTTGCTACTAGATGTCGTTGTCTTGCAGTAGATTCTGTACGTAATGGCCGTTTAAGTTTATTTTTTCCCCAAATGGTAGTTTGTTGCCAATTGGCATGAAATGTGTGTGATCTGGTAAAAACAATTAAAACATTCGCAAACAGTTCAATTAGATTCGAACTGTTGCTATAGTGGCAAGAAATGGTACCAAAAACGGAAATTTCGACGTCTCTTCTAATATCGTCAGGGGCTAGGTATTGAGTTAGCCTATGTCTCCTTTACAAGCTAGCTAAGGACACAGTTTCAATATTTTCTGCACTGTTCGACATGTTGCTACATGTAATTAAGCCAGGATTTCCACGTTTCTCTTTTTTGTGTTTGCGAGTACCCTAGGTATGTATTTTAAGCAATCCTTTGCTGCCTACGAAACGCGAATTTGCAAATGTGGAAAGCAATTTTCACCCCGATCAGCTGAACTAGTAATTCTGTTCTTAGCATATTTAAATATAAGGTTACTCTAGTTTTATTATAGCAGTATACAAGTATATAAATCACTGCGTTTTTTCCTTTAATTATAGAGTGGTTTTGGAATTTACCTCTTTTTCCTTGTATTACTTTTCACTATGTAGTGCCTATATATGAATGTAACTACAAAATTAATTAGTATGTACTTTTACCATGTCAGTTCAACAGTATTTGTAAACACTAATAAACACACTTCTTTTATAGGGTACTACTGGAAGTCCAAAGGGTGCGACGCTCTCTCACCACAACATTGTGAATAACGCCTACCTGTCAGGAAGGAGAATAGGCTATGACTTGGAGGTAATATTTTTATTAAGTGGTTGCTGCGTAGGTTCTTTGTTTATGTTTTCAAGGAGTGTACATTAAATTGAACTCAGACATTGCCTTGCTTTGTAGGGCATGCACTCACACGTAATGTGTTAAACACTGGCTTTGCGTTAGAGGAATACACTCAGCCACACACTCACAGCTGTTGCTTTCCGGGTATTTCCAGAAGAGAAAAATTACCTGTTACCGAAATTTTATTTACGAAATCCAAAATGAACTTTTGCCAGGGTTGGGTTCTTAGCCGATCAGCATTAAGGCCTTCCTAAATGCATGAGTCCTGTCACAGGCAGACTATCGGACAATCTTGGCTGAGAAGCAGGGTTTCAGAACTAGCCTTGGGCCAATTGCACCAATCGGGCCCCATATCCACTGCAATCTTCTCACCTTGTTCAGTGAAGGTTTCAGCAAACAAGTAGGGAGCAAATTTGGCCCTTACCAAGCATTGGCCACGAAGCTGAGTAGCAATTGAGGTGGAAGATATGCAAATTTGTTCACACTCTGACAAATGAGGTAGTCCCCAGAAAATGGCTTGTGGCGACTGCGAATGTTAAAGCGCGAGATGCAAACATTCACATATCAACAGCTGTTCCATCACGGGGTGAAGAATTTTTTTGCAATGGCATAGTTTGGGATTGAATTTAATCCACAAAGCAATAAATCTAACTTTGCATGCAAATAGCAAACCGACAACCATGCAAAATTGTTATTTTCTAGACTTTATTAAGTTTTTCCTTTATCCTGTGTTCCTTTATCCTGTTGACAGTCCAGGATAAGAAGTTGATACAATGTTTCGAATCGAGCAACAATGAAGCGACTTACTGAGCTTTCTGCGGTTTTTCTCTAAGGGTTAATAATTATCGTTCAGAATTATTTTCACCATGTTGAGAATTCAAGGATTTTTCGTTGTAAAAAGAAACTGAGATGAGGAAGGAGGTGTTATGGTGCATTGACAGTTGAGATGACTGCTTAAATCTACTGTTAACACAACAACATCAAAATATTGGTTTTTACAGAAAAAAAG
The DNA here is from genome assembly GCA_023313725.1 of Lithobius niger. Taxonomy (NCBI): domain Eukaryota; kingdom Metazoa; phylum Arthropoda; class Chilopoda; order Lithobiomorpha; family Lithobiidae; genus Lithobius; species Lithobius niger. Next base: position 64,358 of record JAHWFP010119184.1, on the reverse strand, counting down.
GCAAAACAAACAAATGAACAAAAAACATATGTTGATATAGTTTATAGTAGGCTTTTCCACCTAGACGTCTAAAGTAAGAGATGTAATATTTTTACTGTAAGCTTTTAAAAGTTTAAAATGGCATCGCGTGCACAACATATAATAGAAAATTAAGAATAAAACCCACACAGTCATAGAACAAGCAATGGGCCGACATAGTACGCCAGGATCGATTCTGATAATGCCAGAAGTAAATATAGCAGGATTATTGCTCTAGGTACAGTAACTTAAAAATACTGAACCTGGAAATTATGCCAATAATCACCTTACTCTACTTTATTGGTTTAGCAAACATCCATGTTGTGCCACAAATGCGTGTTTAATCAGACTCCGCAGCATATTGAGGTAACAACTCACACATACACCGACATCGGACAAGAATGTTTGATTTTGTTATGCTATCCCAATTGAGACCAGTGCCCAATGCTGGTGCCTTCCTTGTACAAGGACTATATGTGTGGTTCTCTTCATACTGCTAAATACGATACTGTTTGGGTTTTTTTTAAAGCGTACATTAAAAAATAATTATACAAAAACCCACCAGGGTAAAGGAATCAACCAAATTTTCACCATAGAAAGTATCGCGATCAGGACCATAATGGCTGCCACCGAGTTTATGGCATCCATTCTTTACTAGCTTAACTCATACTCGTCACTGTGATAGTTAAAGATATACAGGGCTCATGGTAGGGGATGAGGAGGTAAGTCACTTTAATTCTCATTTACTTTGAACTTTAAGACTCAGAAATTTAGTAAGCAATTTTCATATGGTAGATGTATTTTTTCATGCAATAATTCTTGACTCCATATACGGCTTTGGGTCGTGATACTTTTTACCACAGTTTTTTGGTGCACACAAATATTAGTCTCATGAAGGTACGTACGTCAATGCTATATTGGAATGATGTCATCAAAATATTTTCTAACTAATAATAATGGGTTAAGTCACTTGGAATGACTTTACTTCGGTCAATGCAGGCACTTAATCATCGAACTGAACCTGGTCATCAAGGAACATTCGGAACTCTGAGTAGATTTATTTATTTACGTAAAAATAGGTAGCTGTACGTTGAGGCACAATTGTGTCTTGGTGCTTTTTCCTTGACGTGAATGGTTTTCATCCATAACTCTACACACTACCTACCACCTCCAGTCCACCATGGATATAGTCCACCATGGATATAGTGACGGTATGGCGTGGTTCCTTAAACATGCTGCTTGCAAAAAGTGCATTCATTATTTTTCACTTTTTGCAAGCAGCATGTTTAAGGGACCACGCCATACTGTCACTATTGGTAATTATCTAGAATAACTACTATGCAAGCTAGGGACTTAATTCACCTACCTATCGATTCCTTTCGTCGTAAAACGTGTGAAAATCATAACGAAAACGTGCGCAAACGCTTATTTATTTAAGAAAAAATATTAAAACACGATAAAACGCTACTCACAACAAGCTAGAAGCGGCCGCCAAACAACGCGATGATACCGCAACATAGAAAACCCGATTTCGCCCAGAACTTTACTAAACGAACATTATCTCTTTCCAAGGCAGACGGTGATATTTGGGGCCGGAATCACAGTATGCAGGGGCGCGGTTCGCGCGCATTATTATATACATCGAGAATTGGTGTAATCAGAAAAAGTATGACGCAAGCATTTGTGAAACAAGGAAGTGACATATTTGTTCCTTGTTTCACAAATGCTTGCGTCATACTATTTATGATTACACAAATTCTCGATGTATATGATAGTGCGCGCGAAGCGCGCCCCTGCGGACAGTGTTTCATACTGTAAAGAAATATTGGTATAAAAATAAAATATAAGCGTAAAATTCTCGTCTGCTTCAGCTATTGCGTCGTAAATGAAGGTAATTTCCGTTTGCCGATGTTCTGGTCGAAATCAGGTTTTCTATGTTGCGGTGTCATCGCGTTGAATAGCGGCCGCTTCTAGCAGCTTCTAGCGTGTCGTGAGTAGCATTTTACCGTGTTTTAATAATTTTTTTAAAAATAAATAAGCGTTTGCGCACGTTTTCGTTATGATTTTCGCACGTTTTACGGCAAAAGGAATCGATAGGTAGGTGAATTAAGTCGCGAGCTTGAATAGTAGTTATTCTAGATAATTACCTCACTATATCCATCTTCAGACAGGGTCACACCAGTTCATGTATGAATGCTTGTCTATTCATTGACCCCATTACTTCCCATTTCCCACAAGTAGGATGCGTGACTACGTCCGAATGCAAAAATTATCTAATTACGAATTTAAGTTGGTTCATGAATTTAAATTGGCATGATTACTAATGGTTGCTTCGCTGCCTTATAGTTACGTACATGTATTGTCTGAATTATTTCGGTCAACTTGTGGAAGTTTTCGATTGGTCACATCTGTCCTCGTTCTGCTTAACGTGTCAAGAGAAATAAGTATTTTGTGTATTTCGATTGGCCGACGACTTCGATGAATTCATCTTCTTAATGGACGATATTGTTCATGGATATGGACAAGCAACACTAGCTCTACAGTAATGCCCACAGACTCGACTTTTAAGACGACAGACATGACGGACAGAATAGTCAGGTATGTCTGATTGTCTATCCCTTTACTCTCTCAGGAACGCCCAATGCGATTGGCTTCCACAGTTTGGTCATTTGCCCTATAAATTATACCCTGGAATGGCTGGGACCAGACTTGTAATCCATGTAAACTTCCGCCCAACAAAAGGTGCATAACAGACACCTGTATATTCAAGGGCTAATACTCCGAAATGTCCTTTTAGGCTGAACGACTCAACGTTCCCGTACCACTGTACCACACGTTTGGATGTGTCTTTGGTACATTAGCAGCCACGATATTTGGTGGATGTGTTGTGCTGCCCGCATCCAGTTACAATGCTAAGGCCACCATGGAAGCAATGCAGGCCGAAAGGTAATGTTGTTTTCATATTATCCGTTTCTGTGTTGTTTGTTAACTCATGTTTGCATTAAATAAGCAATAAAAATTATTTAAAGGTGTACGGCTTTGTATGGCACGCCAACCATGTTCATTGACATCTTACAGTTGCCAGATCTTAGCAAGTATGACTTCTCGACTTTAAATAAAGGTGAGTTTTTAATTTTTTTTTAAACTTGTGATAATATTTCATCTTTTGAGTGCGTATTACGACAACAAGTAAGTATTCTTTTTTTATATTGCCCATTTTACTTGCATTCATACTAATCCATTGCACGGGTCTATAGCAATGTGTTTGAATAGGGTAATAGGGATCGTATATTATGTGCGGCCTAATGTTTAAAGAAGAAAAATTTGAAATTCTGCAGAAAGTGTCGGTGTGATTTGCAGAAACTCTCGTTAAAGGAATTGTTATTACAACAGAAATAATTTTTCTGTAATAATGCAACAGAATAGAATAGTGTCGGCACCGAGCCAGAGGCTACATCAAAGGCGCCCACCCCTGCCCCAAAACAAAAGACACAGAGGGATTTTAAAAAAATCCAAGTCAAGCGATACTAAAAAGAAATAAAGGAAGGGGTGGCAACGATCCTTTGAGATTGTAGCAAACCTTTCTACCACACGTGTCTATACTTCCTATATCAATGAGTTACAGAAATATTCGACTGTCATACTTTCAGGTGCTATGGGCGGGGACAACTGTCCAGTGGAAGTGGTTAAAGATTGCATGAATCATCTGAAAATCAAAAACATGCTTGTAAGTAAGACTTTTTTACGTACGATAATTCGTCAAAGATGTAATTTTATAAGTCCTGTTTTATTTTTCTTTAAGATAGGGTATGGTTCTACAGAAACGAGTCCTGTTATAACGTGCACTACTGCAGAAGATTCATTGGAATTTCGTACAAGTACTGTGGGAACTGTGATGGAACACACAGAAGTAAGAACTAACTAAACTTCTCAGCTCAGGTTTCAACTCAAGTTTTGCGAGTGGATACTGATTTGTTCTGGTGTTTCCCCCTCCAGTCTTTATCACCTTTATTCATGGGTGATGAGCTATGTAGTGCAGTGCCATGTACGAAAGCTGGTAGAACATATTTTATTATCTACTTTAGGTAAAGATTGTGGACCGAAAGGGAGAAATTGTACCTATTGGAACACCAGGAGAACTGTTGGCGAGAGGTTACTTGGTCATGTTGGGCTATTACGATGATCCAAAGAAAACTGACGAAGTGATAACGCCTGAGAGATGGTACAAAACTGGGTAAGCAAACGGGAAGGTTCGGTAGAATGCTCTTTTTGAAATTTGAAATTATTTTCAACTTAATTATAGTGTGCGTGGCGTATCTTGAATCCTGGAAGTATTTGATGAGCGACTACGTCTTCCTGGAGGGGGCGGCTTTAATCGACGGCCGCCATTGTTTTTGTGACCATCTTGGATATCAACAAGGCACTCTGCTGCCAAAAACGTACAATCGATTATCTGTGTTCGTTCTGCGGCGAACTCAAGATAGGCCGCGCACACTTTAACTACTTCTAAAAATTTTATGGTTTTTTTTTTAAAGTTAGAAACACGTATAAAACCTCCTCCTGGCAGTGCAGATAAGGCAAATAACCCACCAATAATTATTGACATTACATATGCGGAATACTTACCATACGGCTCAGTGAAGACTTAGATAGAAGGATTGAATCCCTTAAAATTTGTTAGTGGTGGTATAACTGTTAAAATGCTTATTAATGAAGGAAGGTCAAATATGAAAGGAATGGCTTGTTAACACATAGGTGGTTTGTGCCCACATACAGGGTAAGGCAACTAAAGTGTTACGAGCCGATATCCTGTGAATGGCTAATGAGAGACTAATAATGATAGAAATGCAATTATGGGTGTGCTGTTGGACATTTACACGAGAAAAAAGGAACGACCTTGAATTGATTTTTCAAGGTCATTCTTGTGCTACTTCCAAACGAGATATGATACGGCAAAAAATTATATTAGAAAGTTGGATACAAGGAGACAATATGAACAAACAAAAAACAGATTCAAAATCGGATAATAAATAAAATAGTTATGATGATGCTTAAAAGCTAACTCTGAACATGCTGGCTGCACTGCAACTGCACTGCACTGCAACCAACTTCTCGGCAGCGCTCAGAGTTAGTTTTTAAACATCATCGTACCTATTTTATTTATTATCCGATTTGAATCTGTTTTTTTTTTTTTGTGTGTGGTTGGTCATATTGCCTCCTTACATCTAACTTTCTAAATTACTTTTTTGCTGTATCGTATCTCGTTTGGAAGATAGCACGCGCTGACCTTGAAATATCAGTTGAAGGTCATACCTTTTTTCTTGTGTAAACGTCCCCAACACACCAATCATTGCATTTCTATCATTATTATTCTCTCATTAGCCATTCACAGGATATCGACTCGTAACACTTTAGTTGCCTCACCCTGTATATACGAATGTGGCCTTAATTTAGACCAATAGTACGTTTTAATGCTGAAGAGCTACAAAGAAAAAAGTGGACAGGCACCACAAATGCGGCTGAAGAGGAAAAAAATGCACCTAGGAAAAAAAATTCTCAGGATATAATGCCCCTCGGCAAAAGTAACAATAAGCCGCACTAAAAGTATCTCGCTCACGTTGCAGCCGTACAAAAGAAGCGTGCAGCGTGATCCTCATTTCAAACCCATCAGTCGCTGACGTCACGCAATGAACAACGCCAGCGGCTTGCAATTGTCTTTACGCTTGCTTTACGACGCATGCTAGTGTAGAAAATAACAGGACCCGTGTGCACCTTGCAAACATCACATCCGGTAGGTGTTCAAGAGCTTCCGTCAGGGACCATAGGCTGAGCAAGCAGAATTTTGGGGCCTGGCAGCCTGTGTTATTTCTCGCTCGCGTCCGTGTAAATTTGAAGGGTCACGTGACCAATGCATACCGAAGCAGAGCAGCGATCGACGAGAGAAGGTATGCCGTCTTCAGCTTTAAGCCTTGCAGAGAAAATTCGATTGTTCTATCATGGCTCGCTACAGTACTGGGCGGATCATGGATGCAAAATAGCATTACGAGACTGGGTTGACAATATTTCTGCCAAAAGTGCTGCTTGAGCGATTGAGTTGTATAGTTGCCACATTTTGTCAACCGAGAGCGACACCCTCCGTACAAATTGACAACGAACATGTCGCTTTTTTTTTTGCAAACGCAGAGAAATAGCTTAACTGTGACTGAGTGATATTTTTTAAGAAAAATTTAAAAATACTTTTAAAAATAATAAAAATGTGCCACCAAATAAATATGTGCCACCAAAATTTACTTAAAAATTAAAATTATTATTTTGAAAACCGCTACTAGCCAATAGATGTCGCGTCTCTCCGTACAAAGAGGCTGCCTCAAAGATCAGATCTCGATGATATGAAACCGACGTGGCGGCCATTTTTTCTACCCCCCTAAACTCATTGTGGGCAGGTTAGTTTACTGGCTATGGTTCATTTAACCAAAGATGTATAAGGTTCCTGACGTCCCTGAGTCCCTGAGTTAACTTACAGCTTACAAAACTTGACGACTTCATCTGCCAATTACAATCATACTAATTTTACGCACAACAACGATCTGCGCCAATAAACTTATTTATTTGCCGGAAGATCATATAAAATGAATAGTTATGAACGATTAAAAAACGTTGCTATTTCTTGTGTCGCAGTAGATTCAAAGCGTAACGTTAAAGCAAAAAGAAAAAAAAAACAATATTCCGAACAGCTGTCTAATTTAATTACTTTTTGTGTGACTGATGTCCCTAGTTTGTTTGACTAGCCAAACAACTGGCAAAATTGTGCGGCTTTTTCGTTCAAACGTGTGGTTTGACCTTGAACGAAACACTAAACCGGTGTTTTGTCCAAGATTTAAGTACTAATTAGGGATGAGTTCAAGGGCGAACACACATTGGGGCATGTCTTCCCCCTCACGCCCCATTACTTAAAATACCCTTTGTTTAATTGCAGATCCCCTTGTTTTCAATCGCATCCAACAAACACAAAAGTAAAGTCTGAATGAAAACTTTTTCTGAAAAAATAAACATCGTCCAAATGTTTTCTAATGCCTTTCACAAGTTTAGCTTGCTCAATTTCTGTTTTAATATTGCTGATTGCAGTAGATTTACTTTGTCGTGGGCAAAATCATCCATTTCTTAAAACTAGGTGGTTTGTTTTCACTTTCAATTCTCGTATTCAGCAAACGCCACGAGCTGAATGGAGGAGCGCACTCAAGCGTCGGTCCGTCTCCATCTTCGGGCCTGTTGTTTTACCAGTGGCCGCAAGGCGTCTCTGTACTAGGTTGACGAAACAGCCGATCGGCGAAGCGGAGGCGCTAGTGTCACGAAAGATGCGCGCGTGTAAGATTGCAAGGCCAGGCGACGAAGGAGAGATACTTTTACGTGTGGTTTATGGTTACTTTTGCCCTAGGTGAAAAGTCCCCCCCAGTTAGGGAAAAATGGTTTTGGATTCGCCCCATCTTGAAGTACACTTCCTTAACTAGTAAGGTTCAAAATTGAACAGATTCATCTACACAAGCATTAGTTTGTTTCAGATCACGTAAGGCTCTAAGATATTAATTTCAGAAAAAAAGTTGGAGTTGTGAGCAATTCCACGCCCCGAATAGAGATTCCTTTAGCAAATTTGTACCTTTATGACACCCTCTCCGTTTGCATTTAATTTTATTTAAAAAAAGATATACTGTTTTTCTTAAAAACTTATACGACTTAGTGAGATTAAGATTGTCAGCGATTCCGTGAAGATAGTCTAGAATAGGGAGATCTCAAAAATTGGAGATGGTGTTTGGATCCATAAACTCTGTTTAAAGGAGAAAGAAGGCTAGTTTAAGGAAAAAAGTATCTAAGTGTGTGAATTGTGCACGGAGAGTTTAGTAAATACTCAAAGATGTTATTTTATATAAATTTCTTCAAGCTTTCAATTATTTGAAACAAACTAATGCTCGTGTAGATGAGCCAGCTTAAGTCTGAAACTCAAGTTTATGAAGTTTAGTTTAAAGAACAGAGTAGCTAAAAATGTGGATTGTAAATGGATAATTTAGTAAATACGCAAAGATACTTTTTTTTTTATAAATTTCTTGGAGTTTTAAGAAATGCTCGTACAGGTGAACTGTCGCAAATCTGAAACTAAGGTACGATGGCCACAACTGGGGCATATATTCCTACTAGGGGGCGTTTTCTCCTAGGGGGATTTTAACATAGGGGAGTTTTTTTCTGGGGACGTTTTTACCAGGGTGCGTTTTGCGGGGCATTTTTTCCGGATACCCAAAAGAATAGAGGAGGCTGAAAAACCACACCAAAAAACACATTGCAAAGATTAATTAAGAATGCTTGAAGTATTTGCTAGAATATTTCCTCATTACAGAACAGGGTATTCTATTCTCATGTTTGTAGCATGGTTGTAGGACGGGTACATTGTACTGGCCAGAGCTTTTGTGCTTAGGTCTTAAAGTAGTACGAAAGCCTCTTTGTACAGTGAGTGACACTAGGTTGCTTACGACCCCACTTATGCTTATAGGTAGAGACCAACTTAGCTATCAAAGTGTATGAAAGAACTGATCACAGCTTGTGTCGTTTCTCAAAACTTGGAGAGCCTTACTACCTGTTAATTCAAACCAGTCATAAACACCACTTCACAGAACGAATGTCCAGCTGTACACGGATACACGTACGTGGCAGTAAACTCCAGTTGTGTGTATGACTAACCAGTCTTCATCATCCAGTCTTCATCAACCTTGGGCTTAGAGTGACATTGCAGTTACCATTCAAACTCGTTATGTCAGCTGGGTTCTCCCATGGAAATAGTTCATGCCTTGCAGCAGCTGAATTTTTTAAATTTATGTAAATACCACTGATGTGTTTACCCGGGTGTGCTGCAGCAGGAAAAACGTTTTAAACTCATGTGTCATTTTATTGATATCTGTGAAGAGTCCAAAGCTGCTTGCTGAAGTTATCATGGCAAACGAGACAATCACTTTAGCTTGCTCAAATTTTACTACGAATTTATAAGTTCACCAAATCACCGAAAAACCCGTCAGTGAGCACACCATGCTTAAAAGGACACCAGGCCAGCCATATAACATTCCGCCTGCCTTATAACAGTTCGCGCTGATCGCCTTCCGCACAAATACTAACACCAAGGACATCTGAGATAGTAGCTGCGTTTTTGACAGCGAAGAACGTAGCTACTGTCTTATTTGAATTATGCAAAACAGACGAACCAGCATAAACGCATTAATCGTGTCGTCACAAATGATTCTCGTATTTGAACATCACAATTTATAATTTTCTAGGCTAGTGTCTTATAATTTTGCTTCGGCGATCTATTGGAATAATTAATTTTAATTTTTACCGCATTACACTTTTAGATTTTGAGCTCATGGAAATTATTAGCAAATTAGTACATGCACACACAGAGATGAAACGTCATGGTTATTGTAAGCACGCAAAGCATCATATACTTACCGGTCGTTTGTGAATAAAGTTCCATTATATTCAACAGAAAATCTCCTAGACGCCACATTTTAAAACGGATTTTTATCAAGGGATTGACTAACGGTAAGTAAATAGACCTTTTGGGCCGTACTGGATGTGGAGGATCGAGAAAAATAGCGCTGGGAGGTATACAACCCTTTAATAGGAAGCGTATGAAGTTTCTCGACATGCTAATATGTTCACCAAGTGGTTAAAAGAAAGGTTTCACGTGAACTTTCTATTACTAAAAGTAATAAATTTTCACATGAGTATCACACAGTTTTAACCTCTGAACATAACGGTTGTATGCAATATTTCTATGTGCTCACATCCAACACTATAACAACATTATTTCTGTTGTAGAGATCGAGCTGTTATGAGTGATAATGGATACGTTCAGATAGTAGGTCGTATCAAAGATATGATAGTTCGTGGAGGAGAAAATGTTTACCCACGAGAAGTCGAAGAATTTCTGCATCAACATCCAAAAATTGCTGAAGTTCAGGTAATACAAGTACTTTTTCTGTAAAATATTGCTGCATTACTGTTTTTCCATATTATTTACAGGTATTTTATGTCCTAAGTAAAGACTTCATAACTTCAACAATGAGTTTTGTCATCAAAAGAGAATGTGGATGACCTCTCACATTTTCAAAGGTGTTTCTGCTTTTTTTTTTATAGGGCATGTAGTGGTGAGTTTTACGATGTTGTTCTGATTTTTTTCCCAAATACGTTCTGGTAGCAGGGTTAATTTCCATCAACTAATATTTAAATAGTTTACCACTATACAAACGCATTGTATTAGTTCTTTGTTTAGTTGGGCTAACAACATCTCTCCTAAATCGAAACCAGATCTTCAACTCCACACAAATCCAGAACAGCATATGTAGAGTAATGAAAATTTAAACATATGGCTCTTCTTAGGTCTGCATACCAATGTGTTTACTGATTGATCTGTCATTACGTGGAAGGGGGCAGGGGCGATTTTTAGTTCAAGAATAGGTCAACTTTTATTATGTAATCTGTTGTACTCTGGATCAGTGGATCGGTGTTTAGAAACAGTCTAACGCTCACGCCTAATAGATCTATTTTCCATTATTTGTAGTAACTATCTCACAACGAGTTACTCGTCACTTGTTATAATTACTGGTCTTGTATGTCATGGTTTTAAAATTTATAATGTAAATATTTATATCAGTAAACGCACGAAGTTCAGAAGAACTTGTGTGTGCGAGTAATCAAAATAGTAGTTGATGACAGTAATACTTCAGTTACGAAGTTTCGCCCAGCCATCACGTTCCCTAAACTCAGTGTTTTAACTACAGCTCTGTGTATTTTAAATAAATAGTTCAACCAGCAATAACATTATTTCGGTTCCTTAGTATCTGTGTTCGAAATTACAACCTGGCGTTTACTTATACAATGTTTTTCTTCTCTGCACTATACCGCATGCTTGTTTAATGCTAAGGAGGAAGATAATCAAAGTATGAGGCAGAGACTAAGTGTTTAACTAAAGTGAATCTGTACCTTCTCCAGGTAAGAGGCTGAACAGCTCTATAACCAGCGTGCTTCTTGGAACTAGGAAAAGAGAATCTTGGAAGTTGTAACATTTTTTTATTTCCGTGTTTCAAATCACCATCATCATTACCACACGTGTCATACTGAGTTGGCGATAATTCCAACGCAATCACCTTCAACATGAAACTTCCCGCTGATCTAAATGCGTTTTAGGAAACGAAAAGTGATTATTTTAAGTTTTCTTTTGGGAAGTTTTCAACTAAAACGACGAAGCTGCCAGCCATATAATGTTGGTTGATAATACTCTTTTAAGTCACAATAGTGTTTATTCTGTTTATATAGGTAGTTGGAATTCCTGACAAGCGAATGGGTGAAGAAGTGTGTGCATGGATAAGGTTAAAACCCCAGCAGAACATCAGTGAAGACGAAGTCAAAGAATTTTGTAAAGGAAAGGTGAGACTCACTAATTATGTACTAGCATACTTGTGTATCACAGACTCTTTGTATCCCTCAGTGCACTAACCATTATACGAATTACTGCTGGCATATTTGTATTTTGACAACTTGGGTCTGATTGTGGACTATTAGGTTTGTCTTGCAGTTGCTGCCGCTTTTGTTTCCTTTACACCGTGTATTGTAATATGCTCTTGGTATGATATACAATGTCAAAACTTTTTTTTCTCTCTCTCTGTTATTGCTGATGTACTGTATAGATGCTTGTCCTTATATTCATACTTGTATTATATTTTATACTTTATGCTTTATGCATATACTTATACTTTCCTGTATTTCCTTGTCTGCAATGGGCGTTGTTCTACTCCCGTCTTATCAGTTATCAGCGTCTAAAGAGCCGCAAGTTCTTAGAAGTTTATTATCACTTAGGGTGCGTTTACGCAGCAACTCGCTTTTGCATTCTCGCAGCGAGAAGTTAATCACAATGGCAAAGTTATCGTTGCCATGGTAACAACGTTATCTGCATTAGCTAAATCCGTCGTCGTTTGAGTAAATGCTTTAAGTCTTATAATCCGTGACAATATGATAAATAATTCCTCCTGACGAAATTTACACAGTCCCTTCTGGACTCGCATTATTAAGTGTTTTCATTGCGAGTCGTCATAGCTAAAACCGCCGCCATGTTGGAATTTCAGACGGTTTCTAGCTTCTAGCTGCGAGAATGCAAAAGCGACTTGTTGCGTAAACGCGCCCTTACCCTCAGTATCATGTATTTCTTTTAATTCCCGTTGCTGTCTGAATTTAGTCCAGTTGCCAAATGCTGATTTATGGCCTTACCTAAAAGACCAAATATTTTTGCGCAGATATGTTCTACAATATGTTCCTACTCCATAACATAATGATGCCGCCTTTGTACCTTTTGGAGTTTGCCAAAATGGCTGCCTAAATGTAAAAATCCTCTTTTCTTTTGCATTATATGAGCTAGAAACTTGCTTTTTATCAGTGTACAGGTTTTTGTAGCACAGGAAACTGTTTTTGATTGAAAAAAGTTTAGCAATTTTTTAAAATAAAGAGCGAACTATTGTGTGATAAAATGCAAACATATATCAAAGTGAAATCACTCTAAAACAAAACCTAAGGGAGTTTTACAACAATGAAATAAGATTTATTCAAACCACAAGTACAATTTCTTCTCGAGTATTTGAACTCCTTACTGGAATAAGTAAAACCCGGTAAAGCTTCAACAGTCATTCAGTCATTTCTTGGGCAGATATATTTGAAATTGGTCTCATGAAATAACAAGATCAGCTATTCCGAAAATTCAAAATGACGTTTTTTTGCTTCAAGCATCTAAACCGTTCATCCGATTGAACATTAACGTTTAACAATTGCGTTTAGAATAAAATCTCCTTCATAAAAGGTTCTATTCATATTTTTGTAAAACTAATCTTTCTTGCCGAAATTCGTTATTTAAGTTATTTTAGGCCGTTTACGCATGTTATACATACAATAGTAATACAGTAAAAAAAACACCAAATTACAGAATGTACAGAACGTTCAACAGGGTATTGAATGAGAACGTTGAATCCTCGACGTTTCGAATCAATTCTGATTCATTTCAAGAGGTACCAACCCTTAACTAAAGAAACATGTAAACACAAATCAGGCTTGGCTTGACTCCAGGCTTCCCCCAGCCTGATTTGTGTTTACATGTTTCCTTAGTTAAGGGTTCCTCTTGAAAATGAATCAGAATTGATTCGGAACGTCGTGGATTTAACGGTCCCATTCAACACCTTGTTGACTCTTTCTGTACATACATACAATATCGCATAATATGTATTACAATTCCTGACTTTAAACAGCTGCAGTGCCCGTTCTAATTCGGATAAATGGGCGTGATTAGACTTAGATGAAAGATGAAGATGTATATTTTCCAACAAGGGTAATTAAAACAATTTATATTAATTAGGAGCTAGGCTACGACAGTTTTTCTACAGTGTAGCGCAGTGCTTTTTTGCACTATTTTATCTTTAACCTGCCATATCTTCGCTTCTAATTAATAGAAATTGTTTAATGACCCTTGTTGGAAAATATGCATCATCATCCTTCATCTAAGCCTAATCACGTCCATTTATCCAAATTAGAACGGGTACTGCAGCTGTTCGAAGTCAGAAATTGTAATACACATATTGCGCTGTTGTATGGGCTGTTATGCGTTATGATTTCGGCTTGTTTTGGTTAAGATGCCTATGTTTTTAGTTCAGTTACGTATGTGTAACATGCGAAAAACGGCCTAAAACATTTTAAATAACACATTTCGGCAAGAAGGATTAATTTTACCAAAAATATGAATAGAACACTTTTTGACGAAAATTTTATTCCAAACATAATTGATAACCAGTTAAGTTTCAATTGGATGAACGGTTTAGACGCTAGAAGCAAAGAACCGTTTTTTGGTCCACATTTTTTGACGCCATCCTGACTTATCCAAGCATGCCAAGTGGCATCATCCAGAATTGGTTTACACAAACCATACTGTTAACATTCAGCAGCGAGCAATTGTACGGACTGTTCTTTTGGGTTCTCGTGCCGGCTGCCAGACTAAGTTCCTTTTTTATACTTTATACGTTATGATTTTGCTTGTCCTTGAACTTTATTATACTTGTATGTACTCGTATGTTTGTATTTTCTTGTCTGTAATGAGCGTGCTTCTTTCCACTTATTATCCAGTTTTCTTTTGCATCCATAGAGCCGAGTGATCTTACGATTACATATCACGTAGCCTCAGGATCCTAGAAATATTTCAATTCCAGTTAGTTTTTGAATTCCGTTCTTTGTTCTTTGCCCACAGACCCCAACTTTTATACCTACTTAGGATCATCCTGATGCTTAGATGGATTGGTTGTTTAACTATCTGTTGTTTCCTTATTATTCTCGTCTAGTTGTTCACTGTGTTTCCCTCTATGCTGAGCTAAACTATGTACATATGTGATTTTATATGACAGTGACTTTCCACTAATTATGTTGAAAAGTCTCTCTCTCAATTGGGATTTGGAGAAAAACAAAGCGATCTTCAAAAAGTATCGAAAGTTGGAGGAAAGATTTGCAACAGAAACATGGCTACGTAATATCGCTTCCTCCCGCCCTGCATCCGGAATTTTAGTAATGTTCGACAAATGATAAGTTATTCGTCCGTTGAATATAAAGTATTTTACATGAAAACGAAAGTGAACACGAAAGAGAATTAACAAGGGGGTCATTTTCTGCCTGATGGAGTCCTGCATGGCTACAACTATGTAGCCTTCATGATTGGCACAGGAAGTTAATATGGCCTTGGGGGAGGTATGAATCAGACGGTAGGGGTATCTGAATTATGACCCAGAGCTGGTTGATATAAATGCATAGCTCAGCTCGATGTAATATAGGTCCATAATAAAAACAGAAAAAATCATAGCTGTTTTAGTGCATGATTTTCGCCGTTATGTAATTGTGTTTCCTTTATTTTGTATAATTTACAGTGATTTATGTCAATTGATATGATAAGTGACAAGTGTAATCAAAAGTGAACTCGAAAATAAAATGGAGAGTGAAATAAGATGTAAACTGGAATATGTAAAAAAAAAAGCATGCGTAGCGTGATATGCGTAACACTTAACTTGTTTTAAGTAACAAAAAATAAATCCCGAGGCAAAGGGTAAATGAAGCATCGCATTCCATAATAATAACTGCTGATATGTGTCTATTTCTCGTTTATTTTGCAGATTGCCCACTTCAAGATTCCTCGATATATACATTTTGTGGATAATTTTCCAAAAACTGTTACGGGAAAAATAAAAAAGTTTGTAATGAAAGAAGAGACTGTAAAAAAATTAAATCACACTGGCAGAAATAAATAATTAATAAATAAATAAATAATGAATACAAATTGTTGCTTTGTGCAAGGAAATTCATAGGATCTGGTCATAGGGCCGACATACTACGGACCGACTTACCAAAAGGCCGATATGACAATGACCACAGGGTCTCCTAACATGATTTATTTGCATGTATATATATACTAGATGTAAGCCCGTGCTACGCACGGGGTGTTGTAATGATTGTGTGATGTTTCCATCACGGGGTTGGTTTGGTGCAGTTCTTTATATGTAAGTGCCAGTAAAGTGATTGATTGCGTTCAGAGCCGTAATTAAGGGGGATGCAAAGGGTGCAAGGCATCCAGGCCCAGGAGGCAAGGGGTTCCAAAATTCAAAGCAGGTGGCCGAAAGGTTTTACATAAAACTTGTGTCCTAAGTTTTGTGGGTGTGCCTCCATTATTGAGGCACTCCCTTTAGTTGTACTTGCTGGCCACCGCAGTCACTTCCTGTAACCTGATGTGTGGCCTGTATGTTTAATAAAGGCTGTAAAGGTCAGTGTTGGCAGGAAGCCAATGCTCACTATTATGCCATTCAACCCCCTGTTATCATTGGACCCACACTCACTGGGAGGGGATTCATACCCCCGCATCGGTAGTTAGCTAGGAGCTTGATAACTTAGGCTAACATAGCAAAAACCACTATAAAATAGGCCACAATCATGAACCCAAAATTCTTTAGTTTTGGGGGCTCTACATTTTACTCTTGCACCCCTTCCTTTGAAAAATGATAGCTGCAGCACTGATTGTGTTGACGTTGCCATGTGTTGCGATTTATTGACTTTTGACTTGAGTGTTGCTAGCACTGCTTCTGTTGTTTTGCAGTACAGTACAAAAGAAGTGGCCATCACAAACGAAGTGCTCATACGTTTTGTAGCAGGGAAGCATAAAATTTGCTCCCACCCAGAGAAAATATTTATTTACGTCAACATTTTCAATTACCAAGCACAACTGGAGGGGGAGTGGGAGAGTAGTAAGGAGACAGGTACAGCCGAAAAGGAAAATGAATGAATGGTCTTTTTTTTTTGGGGGGGGGGGCTGCGGCGGATGGAGAACCATTTTCTGATGCTGGGTTGCGGGATTGGGAAAATGCGAAGGAATATGATGATGACACAGACCCCAAACATCGGCATATTCTTCGTTAGCGGCATATTGGGAGCTACTAATTTGTAACGTCACACGCCAAATGGGGTATAAGTAAATAAAAAAGAACTGATTGGCTATAAAAATCTGGCCGTCGGACTGATTTACTGCCAAACGGGAAAAAGGGCAAAAAGAAATAATAAAAAGTCATCAGTCGTCTCCCTTAGTAACGTGGGGCCGAGGTGGGGGCAAAATGGAAATAAACACCTTTGTTTCTATTAAGCCTTAAAGAACAAAAATACCTATGTTAAGCCATGGGAAAAGCTACGTTTTGAAAAATGAATAAAAGGAAAACCCGTGTGTTGATGATTAAAGCATCTTTTGGCTTCGCATCGCTTGCACTTGCACTATGCAACGAACGCGTGAGTACTGAGTAGTGATGATGTGATTACGAATTAAAAACTTTATTCAGAACTGCTAACAAATCCATACAGCTTGAACTGACTTGTCGTAAATAATAACTGTAGGTGTCGAACGATAGCTGCCGTAGATGCCGAGACAACGGTTCGTGCTACATTCACGCAGTATAGCCCACTACATCCCAGTCGTGCATATTGCTTCGTTCGCTTGCGTTGACTATCAAGAGATGGCGCTACGACTGTTGATCCGGGTGGTTACTTGCGGCCGTCTGCCGTCGTGTGGCCGTCTCGTTGCGTCCATCTGACTAATCTGACTAATATATGTACTGCTAAGAAAGACTTGTGTACCCAATTTCATGCTTTTTATCTGGATTTGCAAGAATTTGTGTACTCCAATTAATGATTTCTGTCCAGTGCTCTTCAATAATAAATGTTCTGCTGGAAAGAATACTGCAGTCACATGAAAATCTCGTTCTAAAGCCCCTGGTCGATTTTAATACCTACATTTTAAGCTAAAGAAATTTGGTTCGATCTCTAGGTGAGAGCAAAGTTTCTAGTGCATTTGGCCTTCCGTCACAAGAATATTGTAGTTACATTAAAATAGGATCATCCGTACCTACGTTTTAAGCTATAGAACTTGAAAATCGGTTCATTGGTTCGATCTTCAGGTGAGGGCAAAGAGTCCCAGCAACAACAACAAGAACAACAAGATATGGCCGTACTGTGGATGCCGAACGGTTCAATTGTTAACATTAAAATTTGCAATGCAGTGAAATAGTTACGGCACGACCCCAAATACCGAATTTCGCTGCTCTGTGTAAATTTTGGGCGAAACTACAGGAGTTCAGTGTTTAACACTTAACATGGAAGTTCATGCTGAGGCTTACATAGGGACCACTACTGCTGTCCTTCATAGTGATCTCCTTCACACGTCCCCATTGAAAGAGCTGACTTTCCGGTTTCCATGAAACTCGGAATCAGAGATACAAAAAAAGGTTTGTGCAAGCATGAGTACTGCCAGATAATGTAGAGCTACGTGTGAGTTTACCAGGACAAGCAAATGTTTTGCTTCCCCAACCCACGCCTAGTAGGAAGTAATGGGTCCCAAACCATTCTCCATAAAACATATCCGTAGATACAGACAAAATTAAATAAAAAAGAAAACATTCAGCCGTGAAATTTAAGAATGACTCCGTTTTACCAGAGTCATTCTTAAGTTTCACGGTTAAATTTTTCTTTATTTTTAAAATATTTTGTCCATATCTTCGGATTTGTTTTTTGGATAATTATTTGGGACCCCCTTACCCAAGCAATTTTCGGTCCCTATCTGGATTCATCGCCCAAATTTTTTAACCAGTAAAATGTATGAAATCACCTGGTTTACAGCCAAGAACCTACGTCGTTTAGCCATACTTCAAAGAATATGTCTATCATGTTAGACACCACTTTTGACGCCATTTTGAACCATTAGGCACCATTTTGGTCGCCATCTTGGATTTTTCACTTAAGTTGAATAAATTTTTTCTTGATGAATACATTATTCCAAATATCCTTAAGCACTTTATGTTGAACCTGCTAAAGGATTTAAAAATTATAAGTAAAGTATTTACTAGACTCCATTTATGTTCACCATTTTTTTTTATCATTTTACATAAAACCAAGTACCTGTGTCGTTCAGCCGTATATCAAAGAATATTCTTACATAACTTCTTCCAAATAGCTTCATAAGCTTAGCTTCATAAGTTAAGCTTGACTGCCATTTTGAGCCGCTATCTTGAATTTCACAAAACTTGAAAAGTACTTACCTAATGAATTTGTTGTTGTAAATATTCGTAACCAGTCTGTTTTCAACCTGATGAACGGTTTAAAAGTTACGGGTACTAAACGTTTTTATGGCCTTTTGGGCCACCATTTTGGTTATTTTTCAGCTGGTATAAAACCAAGTTCAGATGTCGTTCAGCTGCATTTTCTTACCAAATAGTCATACCAAATATCATTCGAATATGTTCATGCATTTGGTCATGCCTGTGATACAGACGCAAAAGCAGATAGTGCAAAATGCTAAATAGGCAAGCTAAAATTGGCCCTCTTTCACTTCGCTCATTCGGTGAAAAACAATACAAAATTGTAAATCACGACTTTAGTTTAATTTTAACGAAAAGGATATCATTTTATGGCTTGATGTAGGGCGATGCCACGTGTAACTTGATACTGCTTTGCTATTTTATCAGTTAAACAATGGGATAACGTCATTTAAACTGACAACACAAGGCTTGTGATTGACAAATATGTCAGTCATTTTCTATCTGTGAAAAACTTCTGACTTAATCATAAAAAAGGTGCAAACACTTGACGCAGGTATATTAACATCACTGATTAAAAAATAGGTTAAAGTATGATAACTGCTAGCGAAATGTTTGTAAGCAGTGTTTTCAGTCCATTTACAGTACAGGATAATGTCGTCTTTATTTTACCTGCTGTGCATAGCTGCTATTTGTGATTTTTCTGAAGGTAAGTTGCAACTTTCTGATATTATGATAATTTGTGGAATGCTAGTCAAACAAGCTAAATAAACAAAATCCCGTTGTAACATTCGTAAGTGTCAAACTGTGTCTGTATCTGTGATTTTTTCTTTTCAAGGAGCCCATTGCTTACCTAATTACTCTTTACAATGCTTACTTACGCAGAGCCCATTGGTAGGTCATTTTACAAGTAAAAATGGATATTTGTGTGGAATTTGCTCAATTCCTTGACTCAGTGTGCGTGGACTGTCTAACTGTTACCCATGGTTCTTAGAAGGAATGGTATAACTACTGTATTTTTCGACTATTGGAAAAACCGATTGGATAATTTGGCCAGTTTACTTATACATACCTTCTGTAGATGATAAGTAACCATTTATTCTCCTCATGCATAAATGAGGAGAGCAACTATAGCAAAATGAGCAACTATAGCAACTATAGCTCAAAGAGAGCAACTATAGCAAAATTATCGATTTAGCAAACATTCCGCTTGTCTTGGCTTACAGTTTAACTCGCCCAATGACTGCTTGAAGCCTGTTTTGGAGTTGATATTTCCGGCCTACTCAGGTGCTTTA
The DNA here is from genome assembly GCA_023313725.1 of Lithobius niger. Lineage (NCBI taxonomy): Eukaryota > Metazoa > Arthropoda > Chilopoda > Lithobiomorpha > Lithobiidae > Lithobius > Lithobius niger. The sequence goes on along the minus strand of JAHWFP010119184.1, from coordinate 44,365 downwards.
AAATCGTCGTCGTCGTAAATGGGCATCAACATCTAAAGTTTCTGCCATTTTGTGCGACAAAAGGAATGTTCGAAACACACACATGTGTTCCACAGGTTCCCATGGTTGATTGTGAGAAGAACCGAAGTAAGTACCATATTATAGATTGTTTGAAGGATCACTTCTTGCAGTCAGAATAGAATTGAACCTGACCGTCTATAACACCACACTGCAAATGGCTCAAACCAAAAGAATGACAAAACAAAATAACTGACTGGTACAAAGTGACCAAGGATAAGCATAGCAACTATGGTGCCACGTCATTAGCAGCAATAGTAGCGCTTGTTTTAGCGGCTGCTAGCTTGTAGTGCAAGCAGGAAATATACAGCACTGCCAGAACAAGAGCACTGCCAGATCAAGAGCACTGTTAGGAAAGAGAACTGCCAGAACAACAGGAGGGCTCGGCTGCATTGATAGGCTAATCTTTGTTATTTGAACGATGTCTTTTTACTCCTATAAGTGGGCGTGTCAAAGAATTCAATTGATCTACGCATGAAGCCAAGCAATAGTAGGCCCCTTTGCGCAGTCGCACTGCAATAGCATGAGTTACGGTCGATGATTATTCCACAGTTCAAGTAATAACCCGGGTGCACTGATATAACAACTGTGTTTTCAATTGTTAAAAGTATTGATTCTTGCAAGCGGAGGTTAAGTGGTTAACGCTCGTTAAACCCTTTAAATCTTTTTTTTAAGTGGCTACTTAACCAAATTGCAACAACCGATTTTAACAACAATGTCTCGAAGACCACGAAATATACACTGTCGCTTCGGATGTCAGTGGAAACCTTGCCTTCGGCTTAGTCGGAGGGCAGTTTTAGCGGCATTGTATATCCAGCATTCTCTTCGGCATTGCTGCAAGCCATGAAAAACTAAAACGTAGCTTTGTAACATTTTCAGTTATCTGCTGCCACGGTCGTTCGAGGTGCGGCACACACGTACCGATGGTAACAGAAAGAGTAACTTAGCCAACAACGTATTTATTGCTTAAGCCCCAGTTTACTCTCTCCTCGCTGGCCTTTTGTTAGCAGGCTCAGGCGTACCAGACTTGCTCGAGAATTCATTCCCGTTTGTAACGTCCCATCTATGGCAACTTGGAATCCCCGAATTTACATCGTTTTTTGTTTCCCGTTTGTCTAGCTGCGAGAGGTCTCATCCACACACCAAGCCGTGTGTGGGCCATCTGATCCCGTCGTACCCTATATTCGTGATTTGTGCAGTGGCACCATTCAGTACCATCGCAGCATATGTAGACGAAGTGGCAATTTGACAGGAAGGCCTCATTCTGGAGAAAGTGGGTTTGATTATTAGTCTCTGATTGAGTTCACTGAACATAGGCTCTATGACAATGGTATGGAAGTTTCTCCTCACGAGTCTACGATGGTAGTTTTCAGTAAGTGGGGAGTGCTACAGATGTCACTATCAGTGTGTGGCCAATACGTGTACAGTGTAGGAGTGGAGCATTGTCTTGGCGTTTGGTTAGACTTGATGTTCTCCTGGATGGCATATACTTGTGCACCGTGTTTCGGTTGCATCTTACACTCGGGTCCTCCTGTGGCTTGTAGGGCATGGATGAGGTTGCAAACAAGCATTGCTCCAGCAGGTTTTCCTAGCCTACATTTAGTCTTGGGTACATTACCAGGTTTACTGCATCACCTGCTTGGGTACAAACAGCAAAAGTGGTAACTATCATCTGTCTGAGTATCACCACTGGCTACATTCGGACTATTTCCGTGTCGGTGTTACATATGGAGGCAGGGCTGCAACACATATGCTTGCTTGCCAAGGGCCTTCTTCTCCACACCATGCTATGTGGAGGAGAAGAGGATTCGGAGGGGCCAATATTAACCAGTAACCTCACCCAAACAGATAAAACTATGAGTTTTTTTGGGGCTGGGCAAAGCAGGTTTGTGGCTTTTCTGAGAATCTTCTATACATCACTTTTCAGTAAGGTAGTGTTGTTTCTTCTGTTGAAATATGGCATTTTTCTTGCATAGTGGACACAATGTCAGTGGCGCTGCGTGTGTCTTAGCCATGTTATGTAATCAGAAGGTACAGGTTCGGAAGTCTTTTGTGATATAGTGTTGGGGTAGATGTGTAGATCACTGGTTTTAAGTTGAGCTACTCGCACTTGCTGGAGTCAGTTCCTGATTTGATGGTGGCAGAGTAGGTTGCAATCTTCGTGGCTTTGGGCCGTGGGCTGGCCTTGGAGTTTGACAACCTAACGATTCTAACAGACTCACAGGCAGCCATCCAACTTCCGCGAGGTAAACTGAAGATACCTCACCCACTTGCCCTGGAAATAGGGCTAAAGTTGCTGGGAGTGGTTAATTCTGGTGTGTGCATCAGAGTGCAGTAGGTTCATGGCTACTAGGGCATGGATAGAAAAAAGTTGGAGGTACACTGTCATGGCTGACCCTACGCTGTCCAGCAGTGAGTTTGGTTGTGAGTGCAAGTGATGCCGCAGCATTTATGAGGCGAGTTTGGAAAAAAAATTGGCTTAGTGAGACCTGGGGCTGGTGTTTCGCCAGTGTCCACCAGTCAGTGTCATGGCCGAATGAGCAAACCTCTCTTCATGAGTGGCTGCTGTCCTGGTATCTATGGTACGAACAGGTAACGTAGCACTGAACCAGTATGTGTATTGTGTCGATCTACCTGACTCACCTGAGTGTGCTGGTGTGGTGCACCAAAAGAAGACGTGGCACACTTCCTTTTGGAGTACCCGTCGCTCCTTGTGCTCCATCATCACTGTTGACTTTGTTAGGCTATGTGTGGCCACACGTAGGTCAAAGGAACTATCATGTGTTGCGTGCAGGGGTGAACTGCGTACAAACACAGCATTTCACACTCTATTATGCACTGCTTGGTTTTATTGTTTTAGTAGGCTTGTGGTTTTCATCTTGAAATAAGGTTGAGTTCTATTGTGTTATATACACGTGTGCTGAGTTATAAGTAAAGTTCGGTGTAATGGAGCAGAAAATTAGTTGTGATTATGGCTCTTTTAATAAATGTAGTCTAAATCTAATCTATGAACTATACTGATACACATAGTTGATTGGTGGAAGTGGTGGTGCAATTTCCGGGTCCTCTAGCCAGTAGGAAGTTTACAGTTACTTCATTGTTGTAAGTGTATTTATAATTGATTTGATTTGATATTTAATGAGCCTATGAAAGCGGCCTCCAAGCCATTCGCTCAATGTACAGCTACTTAAAACTACTTACAACTAACAACCTGAACAACCTGTGATTACTGCACAATCGACTTTTAACCCTGATACGGCCCCGACCCTACACTCCTGTGGAATTGCGGGGGAGCACCAAACAAAGACAAGAAAGACGAAAAGGCCAAGAAAATAACACAAAGTAAAACGAAGTTTCCATTTATGGGTCAAACCTACGTGTCGCCCGGCAAAACCCCGAGACCCGCCCTATTCCCCCCACCAGGGGTGGCATGCGGTTGGATTCCCAGGAACTCCAACAGGGGTCCCCCCTCAACACAAACCTCCACTGCGTCGTCCAGCGCGGGCACTCCAAGAGGAAGCGCCTGACTGTCTCAGGTCCACCCCCACAGACGCACTCGGGCCATCGAGTCCTCCTCAGACGAGCAAGATGCACCCACAGCTGAACATGCCCTGTGCTCAATCGTGACAGTAGGCCTGCATCCCTGCAGGAGAGACGGTCCAGCATCCTTGGGGTGGCAGTAGAGGGGGGCACTGAGAAGAGACGCCTCCTCGTAGTGCCTGCTGCCCAAACAGCCTCCCATTACCCCTGATAGACCCTATCCACTGCTGGACGCAGATCATGTGGGCCCAGAGCAGCGCATACCTTACTGTAGCCACCCACAGCACCCTGGCGAGCCAGAGTGTCTGCCAGCTCATTGCTGAAACCCCAGAGTGCCCCTTCACCCAGCCAATAGACACCCACACCCCTTGAAGACCCAACGTATAAACCTTCCACCCTACCTCACGCTCAATCGGGTGTGAACACTGCATCGTCCTGAAGCACCTCCCGAGAAACCCTTGACTCGCAAAAGAGTCTGACCTTACACAAAAACTGGAGAGATGTAGCTCAGCCCCTATGTCATTAGCCACAGAGATCGCAATAAGCTCGCCCACAAATGCTGATGGCAGATCTCGCACAGTATACCTGAATTTCAATCACAGCTCTGGAACGCACACCCCCACCACACACTCCCAGGCTGCACAAAGGAGGCATCGCAAAACACTTGAACATTGGTCCCTGGCAAGCAGACAGGGTCTCAGATCCACCACTGCTGACGCAGCCGCACCACACCACACCCAAGGGGCCGGAAGGTACACAACCACCGGCATGGGGTAATCACCCAGGCACCCCTGGCCCAAGAGGGAAACGCCCAGCCCAGGGGCACCAACCAACGCCCGGGCATCCTGCGACAGTAACTGATAATCGCAGAGGATGCGGGCAAGAGGGTCCAACCGGCCCCTCTCAATTGCCCGCAGGCAGAGCCTAATAAGCCTATAATTGTGTCATGGCTTCAACAATGAAGATTTCATTGACAAACGAGAGTGTAGTCGACCGAATGTGAATGAAGAAAGTGCAATTTTAACTAAACAGGGTTTTACAAATACAGATGCAAACGTATTCGAGGTCTACGTATGTCTGATAAGACAGTTTAATTACTGCCTCACCAAAACACGACACGGCGATCGCCATTGTTTTGCTGGAATGCCCAGAAATTAATGCCGGCAGATGGAGTTCTTCGATTTTGACTCGCAGCCGATTGAGATAGCTGTGTTGACTGTGAGTAGCTTAAGCGTCTGACACCCTTAGCTGACCACTACTTTCGATTTGAGCTAAGGCCGTCAGACGCTTGAGCTCCTCTCAGTCAACACAGCTATCTCAATCAGCTGCGAGTCGAAATCGAAAAGCTCCGTCTGTCGGCATTAATTTTTGTGCGTTCCAGCAAAACAATGGCGATCTCCGTGTCGTGTTTTGGTGATGCAGTCATTAAATTGTCTTATCTGACGTACGTAACGTATTCTTACGGCAATTCTTGCTTTTAGTTATTGTGTAAGTGATCCAAAAGTCGAACATGCATGTCAAAATGGATGTAATTGCCCTTTTTAACGGTGCAGCGTGTGATTCAGACACTGGCTGTGCTGACTGAGTGGCTGAGGTCAACAAAAATCAGCGTTTGTAAGCCAGTGTCGAAGGTTGGTGGGAGGGGGGGGAGTGGGTCTGTAAATTTAATTCATGACCGGCCCCGTGCGTAGCATGGGCTTCCTCTAGTTTATTTAATAATGATCAAGTCCATTTACCATTGGTTTTCCATATAGTAAACAGAGCTCTGTAGGTGTTTTTAAAATTCATGTCATCACCAAAATCGTGTGATATTATGAATGCAACTTTATTTAAACCTGGAAAGGTTTTAGTTTTGTAAATTGGACGAACACCATCAGCGAAAATCATACACTATAAATAACGTAGTACAGTAACTAATTTTATTCACATGCATTTCATTCAGTGATGTGGCCTGGATTCAAACCGTCGAACCAGTCAGTAAATAAATTGATTCGCCGGTCCGAAACCGGGTCACATCACTTGAAAGAAACAAACGTGCATAAAGGTAGCTTACTGTACTGCGTTATTTACGGTGTATGATTTTCGCTGATGGCTTTTTTTCCAGTTTACCTTTATATTATTTATAGCCATTTTTACATACTGATTTATTGTGACTTGAATAAAATATACCGTTAGGGGGCGTTCATGGAGAAATAACGACAATACTTAAGCGGACGCCGACAGCATACGCGGTGTAGAAAAACAAGCGGATTATCCAGCCGCGTGTTGGCTGTTGTATCCGCGCAATCGCTTTTGTGTTTATGGCCGTTTTGAGCGGAAACTTAAAGGGAAACACGATACTCACTCGACAATATACGACGCTATTCGAATCAGAGTATGCAATATGGCCCAAGCCACGCAATTTAACAGCACGAAAAGCTTGGCGGTTGTTGTATTACAACAAACACGTGACAATTATTAACTTTCGTGCAGGCGTTTGCATCAAGGTAAGCAGCAGTACGTGGCAGTACACAGCAGTGTGTGGTCCGCCATTTTCTTATCCCTAAATGCACCGCAATTTTTTTTTTTTTATTTATTTACAGCAAAAAGAGCACAGCATGAGGGAACCTCGTGAGCTGTGCCAGTACATGGAAAAAAAAACCGCATAAAAATGCGCAAGAAAAGCAAACAACAAAAAACATAAAAATAGAAATAGGATAGATCAACCGTGGGCGAAAAAACTTACAGTTGGTAACAAATCCAACAAAAGAGCACAAGTCAGGAATCAAAGTTGTATCAGAGTTTTAAGTTTCAGTTAAAAAGGAAAGAAAAATTCGGCAGAGCAACACACCTTCAAGGACAATCAACAATTATCAAAGACACCACAACTCCATCCAAACGTCACTCTCAGCCAACCAAAGCTTCAGTTTTTTATTAAACGTTGTATTATGGGGGGTGACACGTAAACTGAGCGGTAGCCAGTTAAACAGTTTAGCACAAATAAATTTCAAACATTGTTTTCCAAAATGATTATTAATTTTTGGCAAAAGTAGTCTAAATCTTGCATCGGAAAAGTTGTCAGGTGCCAGACGGGTAATAACATTTTTGCGTAAGTATAAAGCTACGAAGTAAGCAAAATTTAATTGAACAGGTTGAATTTCCCATCTTTTAAATAAAGGAGCTGAATGCTCTGTTGGACTAGCAAATGAAATAATACGAATCAACTTCTTTAGCAAAACACATAGCGGCTTCAAAACAGTAATGTAGGTCAGCCCCCATGTCAATAAATTATATGTAATGATGGAGTGTACCAAGCTATAATAGGTCATCCGAAGTAATTTAAATGGTAAAATTGGACGTAGTTTATAGAAGACAGAGACGATACTTCGAAGTTTACTACATATATGTTCAATATGGCCATCCCACTTCATTCTCTCATCAAACACAAGTCCAAGATATTTTGCTCTTTGAACTCTATCAAGGACCGGCACTAGGGTGACGCTAAAAAAATTGATTTTAATTTTTTTTAGAAATTGTTGGACCCTACCCTCCAAAGTTGTTCCTTTTATGGTAGAAACTATGCAGAAAAAAATTGGAGGAAAAATATTAATATTTAGAGGTAGCTCAAGTCGCCTGAAATTTTATGTATTCAGCTTGTATAGTGCCGCTGCTGTAACATCTCAAGAAATAATGTGTTCTCACTTAATGAACGATTGATTGCATGAATTCTTTCATTTTTCAATTGTTCATGTTTCAGTCAGGTTCAGTGTTCGATATTTATTAGCTTCAGCCATTCATCCAGCAGGCCCAGCAAGCATCTAGGAAAACTCGGTGGGTACCTTTTATCACTTCAACGAGAACTGCAGCGGAGGTTCGTTTCTGTTTAAGATTCCACTGAATTCCTGAATTAATGCAACCCCCACATTCAACGTGGACATTCACACGTTTCATTGACCTCACAACCTCTACAGCTTTCTTGTAGGTATCTTCTTATGTTAATAGGTCATATAGAAGGAACTGATTGGAAACTGCATTACTTCAAATTACACGTTATATCTGTTGCTTGCAAAATTCTCAAAAGGATTTAAGGTCGACACCGATTCACTTTGAAAGGTCCTAGCTATCTCTTCCTTTCTCATGGCCTTACCTGTAAGCTACTTTGTAGATGGAGTGAACTGCATATTATACAGCGAAAGCGACATTAGGTGTTCCGACAAACATCATAGGTGCTGATGATACGAAGTATTTTACACGAACCTGTTCAAAATCACAGGTGCTTTGCAAGCTTTTCCTAACCTGCTTTGGAAATGGCAGCGTGAATGCTTTAGTCAAGAATGTTATAACAGGAAATCGATATTGGTGCATTTGGTGCTAAAGACTAAAGGAATTGTCGTCCATGCCTTCAGATATACCAGAATGGCAAATATTCACAGGTCGCAAAGCCCACTCTCTCGACGAGTAAGCTTGAACTGGGACCAGAATGCAATGCATTTCTCCGGCAGCCACGATTCACAATCTTCGAGTAGGAACTGCACCCAAAAAATCATAAGCTCACAGATTTCTCGGTAATCATCTCTCGGGTGTTCCTCCTGGAGCTGTTTCTTGGTAAATTCCAGGATGCTTTCCTTGTGTTCTCCAACAACTATAAAATATCCAGGCCATTAACACCTTTCTGCAATCTGCCTTTATCTATGAACACCAACTGTGCTTGAAGTCTTTTAAAAAGAACTTCGGGAACTGAGGAAGACCCCCATACAAACTTGGAAGCTGGCCCTAAATTATGAGTTCCATAGCACTGTGACGACAGGCTAAGTAAAGATTTTTGCCGAGCTACTGCTCTACGATGATGAAAGCACCGTGGCTGGCCATTGTTTGAAGTCTTGGTATCGAAGCACATATTAGCCGCCTTGCCTTGGATACCCCAATCTTCAATGCTTGATGAACAGCAGCTGCTTTGGCTTCTCCTGTTCCCACCTGAAGTTTGGCGACATTAAGTAATTGAGAAGCTCGTTTTCATGACATGAGGAGTATTGATTTTTTCCCTCAATCGAATATCTTGTCAGTTTTCCATCCCAGTGCATGACTAAAGGAACATGTCCTTGAAAATCTTCTGTGAGTTTGGAAAATTCACAGCGCGACATTCCATTGTTTTTCATTGTATGATGTGACTGATGTCATGATTCAGATCAGTGTTACTGATGCCACAGCATTAGCTGTTAGCTGTTACTGTTGGCAGTTGCCGCAAGGATAATTGCCGCCTTTCGACTTGAAACTTGTAAAAATAACTTTTGTTAATCACTGTTTCCAGCTGATCCTTTCATCTAAGTTCACCAAAGGCTGGACTTGCCCATCTTATTCTAAACTGAAGATGCTAGCACTGCAGTTAAACTGTAGTCTTCTCGGAGTTGCTTTAATCGCCGACGCCTTGCAAACATCTTCTTGCTCTCTGCCACCCTGTTCTCCCTTTTGGCGAGATTTTCGTCCAAACCTACCAGTGACCCTCGTCATCCTAGCTCTCGCTGAGCTAGTAAGAACTGCTTGTCTTCATCAATAGACATCATACCGAGAGCATTGGCCTGTGCTCAAAGCACAATGTATTGAACAATAACGCGAGAAACTTCAACTTCTTTGAGCTACCTCTAAATATTATTCAATTTTGCTCAAATTTTGCGAGAATTATTTTTTTATTTATTGGAACAAAATCAGAGGTTAGGACCATAAAAATTTGCAACTTCGAAAATAAGTGCCACCCTAACTGACATGAAATCGAAGGTCCATCAACATACAGTTTATTACAAACATGGAAGGTAAATTCAGTAGGCCTATCCGCGTCTTTCTCATTCGTACCAAAGGTAATATAATTTGATTTGGCAATATTGACAACAAGTTTGTTTTCAATCATCCAACGGGCTAATAAGTTGATGTCATCATGAACTGATTTAATAAGTGAGAGCTCACTTTCCTTCGAATACAGGCAGGCAATATCATCGGCAAATAAAAACAATTTTGCATTTAGAGGTAGTTCAGCAAGATCATTGATATAAATTAAAAATAAAAGGGGTCCTAAGACACTTCCTTGTGGGACACCACACGTTACTCCCCTAAGATTACAGTTACTGTTGTTAACACTGACGTACTGTTGTCGATCCGAGAGATAAGATGCAAACAATTCGAGAGCAATACCTCTTACACCTAATTTTCCAACTTCTGAAGCAAAATTTCAAGGTCCACAGTGTCGAATGCTTTCGACAGAATGCTTTCGACAGATCGTAAAAGAAGACGTAAGTAACAAAACGATTATTAAGTGACAAACGGATATCATTTGCTAACATTAAAATTGCATCGCCAGTACTGCAGTTTTCCCTAAAACCTAATTGGGCAGGAGTCAAATACTTAATACTCTCCAGAAAATAAGCAACTCTGCGTTTAATAAATTGTTCAAAAATTTTTGAAAAACAGAAAAGATGGATATAGGCCTGTAATTGGAACACAACAAATGACTACCTGATTTATATATAGGAACCACTTTAGCCACCTTAATAAATTTAGGAAACCTGCCATTACTCATAATCAAATTTATAATGTATACTAACGGTTTTGCAACAAAGTTTGCCATACACTTAAGAGTTTTAGGGGAAATGCCATCGTGGCCAGCAGCTTTGTTTGGATCAATTCCATTTAAAAACTTGATCATCTCATCTTCACAAGCAGGATCTAAAGTTATAGATTTTTCATAATGTTTGGTGTTACTTAATTTAAATTTAAAGTGTTTAGGCCGCACATTGTTAGTCAAATTTGCTGCACAATTTACAAAATACTCATTCAAAACATCCCCAATCCTATCAGGGTCGGTCACTCGCATACCATTCTTATCAGCAACTTCAGAAACCGGCTTAGTAGGAGAGATGCCCAACACGTTTTTAATATTACGCCACGTTTTCCTCGTGTCAGATGCATCACTTTTAATCATTTCACTATAATAGTCACATTTTGTTTTCTGAATTAGATTTGTAAGTGAATTACGGTAACTTTTGTAATACTGCCATAATGCCTCACAATTTGGGTTTTTGTAACAGTCTTTCCGAAGCTTATTTTTAGTTCTAACAGAACGAACGATAGCTGGCGTAATCGACGGCTTACTAGGTAAACATTTATTGGGGGGAGCAACTACGATATGTGTGCACCTATCAGCCAGACTTTTGTATTTATTAAGAAATGCGTCATATGCAATGTCAACATCAACCGCCGCATAAAATTCGGCCCACTGCTCCTCTTTCATGTCTTTTGACAGGTTGTCGTAATTAATTCTGGATCTTTGTTTTGATACAGTCTTATCTTTTCCCTCTTTCCCCAGAAGACTGTAAAACCGGATTCCAGTCATAAAGTGATCAGTAATGGTTGACTGTAAGACAAAAGATTTTTTATAGCCATCCACAATGTTAGTAAAAATATGGTCAATGCATGATGCCGTTTTTCGAGTAACACGAGTAGGCTTATCAATGCAAGAAAAAAAACCTTTACCAGACATTAAGTTGAGGTAATCATGTCTATGAGCATCACAAGCATTTTCAATAATATTAATATTAATGTATCCTAAAAAAATAATTTTATCACGGCAATCTACTGTATCCCAAATACTTTCAAAAACTGTTTCAAAAACTTTGTAATCAGCACCTAGAGACCTATACACACCAAAAATGTTAATTTCCTCAAGAGCTTTAACTTTAATTCCTGGGAGTTACGTCATTGGCAATGACCTTTTAAAACAAACGGTTGCTTTAAGATCTTTTTTAACGTAAATTAAAACTCCTCCAGCACGACCATCCTCTCTAGCATTGCAAAACTGCTGAAACCCAGGTAACGAATAAAACGAAGTCTCACTTTCGTAAATCCAAATTTCAGTCAATACAATAACCGAAAATACTGAAGGCAAAGAAGCAAGAAAAACTGATAGCTCATCAAAATGAATACGTACACTCTGTATGTTTAAGTGTAGAATTTGAAAGGTTTCATTTGACACTAATCCATCAATATTTAAATTGTGTCCATCTTCGAAGGATTCACAATCAATAAGATTATCCACACCATTTGAAGAATCGAACGTGAAGTGTAGGAATATTCAGTAAGTGATTAAACTGGGTGGTTAGGCTAGGGCCTCCTTTAGGGCTGCAATGTCAGTATCAAAGTCCAGGCGGGCAATCTTGGATTTGTCATCCTTTCGAAGAAAAATCTTCCGTTCCTTCACCCACACAAACTGAAGTTTAAGTTCATCTTTAATTTCCTTCGCCTTCTTCAATAATTTCGCTATACCAGATGTTAAATGTTCATTCACGTAAATAGGAACAGGCTTGCCCTTCACTCTGAGCAGCTCGGTAGTAAAATTTCTAGCAAATCGACGCTTTGCGAGCCATTCATTTCTAAGCCGCCTGCTCATAATTTGGACTACAATAGGCCTAACGCTAGCCTGAGTAGGCAAACGATGGCATGCATTAATATCACTTACTTGCATTTCCAATCCCAGATTCTTTGCCAGCTCAATAACCATGCCTGGAATATCTTCCTGAGGGCGTTCAGGCATGTTGATAATTACGATATAATTGACCTGGCTCCCGCGGCCCGCTACGCGATGTGCGGCTTTTTTCTAATCAAAACAGATCGGGGGACCGCGCGCAGGACGAATGATTCGCTCGTGCCTTCCTGCGTAAGCTTTTGTCATGAACAAACAAGCTGACGGGGATAAGCAGCATAATTCCTTTCAAACGCTGCGCCACGCGTCCCCTCTATAATAGGCGTTGTGAGCGGTCCATCCCCTTTTCGTTACTTCAAAGGTATTAATAGCAGCAGGATGTCCCAGACCGACTGGAGCTACTTACGGTATTTTTTACCAAGAAACCTTAGTGCAGTAAGTTTGGAAGTAGATCTTAAATTGAGCTCTAATATTAGACCTCAATGTCAAAGCTTCCCTAGAATGCTACCTATCAATCCTTTGCAAAGTGGACAAAAGCAATGTGGAACACATACTCTCAAGAAGGTGTGTTCTCGTTTTTTTCATTATTTCCCTGAATTTCAGGTTTTCGAATAAGAAATTTTGGGCAAGTTTCTTTCTTGCTTTTAATGAAGATATCATGAATTCTCCTTCATGAAAATGATGTGCACTTCGCTAGCTAAATTCATGTTAATTCGCAGTCTGTGTACACTTTAGCGGACAACACAATATCTGACAACGTACTACGACTTTAAATGTTCAGAAAACGTTGAATGGTATTCGAAAACTTTTAAATGCTTTCTAGTGAACATCTGAGTGACAAAGAATAAAAGGGCTGAACGAAACTTTCGCCCCAAAATTAGCGCCTAATCTAGCTGTAACGTTCGAGGCCGTGGCTCTTTATTTGCTGCACCCACTGGCGAAAGCAGGGAAACGACAAACGAAAGTCTTTTGTGTCCATACACACTTTACCTTTCCGTGACACATGATGAGAAGAAGAAAGCAATACACTGGGGGAGTACTGGGATCGATCGTATTTAAAAACACATATACTAGGTATGTTCCAAAAAAAAAGTTCATTTTTGTCGAACCGACGTTAGGACTCTAAAATACATTTTCGTCGGTTAAAATTAAAAAAAAAAAAACATTCGTAAATATTACGACATTGAACACGGCACAGGTACACTTACAGTTTCTTGGTCTTTCGTATTACCTTCTAGATACAGCATACAAGCGCACTTTTACATGGTGAAAACGTCGGTCCCTAATTCACAAACAGGAAAATAAAAAGATTTTTTTCGCCAGACTCGGTTTTTTCACCCAACCAGTTCGGCCGAACAAATATGACCAGAGAGCAAGGCACAGAAAGAAAAGGCAAACAATAGGTATAGACAATGTATAAGGACGAAACGTGATGGTATGACAGAAAAATAGAGGAATAGACAAAGCTTCAACCAAAGTAAGACAAAATTTTCGAACACACTTTTATTACAGGTTAACACTATATTTATTCTCTATACTGACGCAAAAATCAGGGCTGCCCCACGAAGTGTGTTTCCCCATGGCACATCCCTAGGAGCACAGAAATAGGCACTGCATTTACAAATTGACGTCGCATAAATAAATAAATGCTACTTAGGAATTTTAGGCAAACCCTGCTGCAAACATTGCACGCAAAAAAGACAAGAATAACAAGACGCGGCCTCGACTCAGGAAATGATACATAGGCCCAAGTCAATCAAGACTAGAAAATTACCATTAGAGCCCAAAATACCCAGTAATTAAAAATAAAGGAAAAACACTAAATGGGCATTACACAAACAAAACGCACATAGGCATTAAAAGCGAAAAAATGCGCCCACAAATTAAGTTTGTTTGATGAGGATTTGTATCACGAACCATGACGACAACTTTTTATGCATGTGGTTAATGCTAGTAGCTTCCTATTTTAAACTACTTTAGAGAGCTAACAAAAAATCTATTAGTAGCTCAGCAGACGTCAATTTGACTCAACCAACCAGCAGTTTTTTTAGTAGTCTTTACATCAACAAAACTGTCTATAACGCATCATCCTTGTTTTACTTGGCAGATTAAAATGTATGGTGGCGCGTCTTCTGCTAAACCGATCGATGACTTACCTTTTGGTAATCTTGCAGGATTACTTTTATCAGTGAAATAGGTATGCACACTCGAGTGAGAATAAATATTACCTCGACGAAGAATGTGAAGGTCATCGGGTACAATCATACGAATCGTCTAAAAAGCATACGGTGCGATTATTATGATTGTTTGAGGACCTTTTCCTTACGGTCTTCGTGGGGCAGTATAGAGAATAAATATAGTGCTAACCTGTAATAAAAGTGAGTTCGACAATTAAATGATGTATCTTAGGCCTCTTGTTTTATACGTTGGCTTCCCATTCTTTTCTTTCAGGCACTGCTCTTACAACTATCAAAGCACCAACTTCCTGTGGCGATTGGACTCCTTACAAAGATGAAAAATGCGTGAAGATAGCGACTAACGCTGGACACCAGACCCAACAAGATGCAGAAATTGTTTGCGAGGCATTTTCTGAAGAATTACATCGCGAGTCCTACCCAAAACTAATTACCATAAAATCCAAGGAAGAGCAAGACTTTCTACAGAAGTTTTTGTATGTCGATAATAACATCAGTGACCACGTTTGGCTAGGCATGAAGGAAATAGGAAATACTGGTAAATTTGAGTGGAATGACGGATCAAAGCTGTACTTCACTAACTGGTCGAATCAAAATGTCACTGATCAGCAACACCACTGCGTGCAAATGGAGTCAGGAGGAGGATTGGTTCCACGTGGACAGTGGGTCAGGGTAATATGTAGCATAGCAACTGCTGTAGTCTGTGAAAGGCCTCAGACTATAACTCTGGAAACGTTACAAAATATGTTTCTCAATTACAAATTAGAAGTAAACAATGAAATTGGTATTTTGAAGACGAAGAATACCGAGGCTGAAAAAGAAATAGCAAATTTAAGAAGAGGAATAGGTTAGTAACTAAATGCGCTATGCTGTGTGTTTACTACATGGTCCATAAGTGTCGGTGTTTTGTAGAATTACTGAACATGTGTTCTTTGTTGCAAACTATGTAAGAGCTATCAGTAAGTTTCCCAAAATGACTCAGTCGAACTTTGTAGGTTGAAAGCCGACCTTATACTAACGTTCAAAATTCTACATGGTTTTCTGGGTGATAAATTGGTGTTACCTATTAGAAAAACTAAAGAGCCCTCTCTGAAGATTGCTGTCCCTACCCTAAGATTAGAATTCAGATGAGCCTTCTTTGTAGCAAAAGTTATCTGACTTTCCATTTTTTATTGACTACAACAGCATTAGGTAATTTTTGAAGAGGTCAGAATTCGCCCTCGATAATTTCAACTCGGCATGTACCTTCCAGTACAGGACTGTGGCAAAACACTATTATTATTATTATTGATATATGCTACATTTCCAAAGTAAAATAGAAATGAAAAAAAAATTTATAGAGAAATTTGTAGGTTAGTATAAGCAGTGTCATAAAGTGTCTGTAAATAGTGTACGTAGCTGTATGTATGTTATTATAAAAACTGGTATTTTATGTTGTGATTGTAGCTCAGACAAGTTTTTCTCCAGAAAAACTTCGAGTATTGTATGCAATAACAATTATTATTATTATTATTATTATTATTACTATTATTATTATTATATTACCAATATTCTTATTATCAGTAATAAATAAAATTATTGAAAATTTGTTTGCAAATAAAATAAAAAGTTTTTAACAAAACATAAAATATTAACAAACATACAATTTGGAAATACAGAGAAAAAAGGAACAGCACAACTATTTGAACAAATAAATGAGCTTGTAACTACAGCATTAAATGAAGGCACATATATTGGGACAATTTTTATTGATTTGTTGAAGGCTTTCGACTCCTTTGATAATGTAATCTTATTGAAAAAATGTAATAATGTAGGAATTAGAGGAAAAGTTCATAATGTTCTTAAAAGTTATCTTAGAAATCGAAAAGCAGCTTTTAAAATTGATAAAGTTTTTATTAAAATATAAATATTCAATATGGAGTACCACAAGGTTCGATACTCGGACCACTTTTTTTCTTATTTTCACAAATAATATTGAACTTGGATAGACAGAAAATATCTTCACCTTTTTGCCGACAACATGGCCCTTTTCTCAATTCATAACACGAAAAACGAAATGGTAAAAAATGTGCAACATGATTTCAACACAATAAACTGCTGGTTAATAAAAAATGAAATGTATCTTAGTGATGAAAAAACATTTTACATGGACATTACGGTCCCCAAAATGTCTAAAACTGACAATACAAAAATTTGACAGAGACAGGAAAAATAATGACTGTACAGACACATGTAAAATTTTAACTTGCAAAAACCAAACGAAATATTTAGGTACCTATTTAGTTAAAAATTGGAATTTTCATATTACACGTAAAAACACTTATTAAAAAACTTAGATTATTACTTTAGAGAATATACTTAATAAAATATGTTTTACAGGAAAAAAATAAACAAATACTCTATTATGCATGGATCGAAGCCAACTTAAATATGGGATTGAAATATATTAATAAACAAAAACGTGTCGTTAAAAGTTAAAATTAAAGGTTTAAAAGTCAAAATCTGTAAGGAACTCGGACAAGCTTTGACTATAAGGGTCTAGGTTTCAAATTTGGCCAGTAAGACGCTGCTAAGCATTAAACTCTTACTACCCGGTTTTTGAGGAACAGCTGTCCGAGATCGTCCTATAAAGACCCATGTGATGATCCAATGATAGTGGGGGTGTGGGTTTCCTACTTTGCTTTAGGTTGACATTTTTTTCGGTTTGGTAACATGGCAGCGATTCCAAGCAAGGCAACCTGCTACAAGCGTAAGCGTGTACTCCCATTCCTGTCTGAATAGTCTGGAATGTTATTTACAAAGTTGAATTTACTAAACTGGCTTACTAACTCATGAATTAAGTAAGTCGCGTGGTAGAGGGATGTGAGTTTCCTGATTTGCTTTAGCTTGACAATTTTTGTCTTGGTTTGGTATTTGCAGTAGAGATCATTATTGGTGTTTGTCAATTGCTTTAAATGTACGAAGTTCATACAAAGATAATAAAAAAAATGTCAAAGGATCAAAGTTCACAGAAAACGAAAGAGTGCCAATTCCACAGGAAAATTGTGTTCTGGAAGTTATTTAAACGTTTTCCAAAAACAAAAAAAATATTATAACCATACATACACACGTTCAATCCGAATAGGCTTGAAATACATTTATAAAATTAGATTACAAAATTTAGTTACTAAGTCATTAACACGATCACCGGGTAGAAAGGGTCCAATGCTCAGAAATACTGACACACTTACAATAAGAAATCAACCAATATATAATAGAAGAAACCTAAATATAAAAATATTATGAGTGGAGACTGAAGAGAAGGAAGACTTACGTGATACTAGCTACAAAATCACTGATGCAATCGAATTAAATGACAATTGGCCCATCTTTACCACCAAAAATAATAAAATCCCATCAATTCTGATACAATTCAGAAGTAGAACTGTAAAAAACATTTGGCTGAACAATAGAAATATAAAATTCCTAAAACAATAGAAATATCTTTGGAAATAATAACACAGATAGTGTCTACATCAATGAATACCTGACCCCGTTTTATAAAGCCTACTGTGGAATACAAAACAAGAACTCAAGAAACAAAAATGTAAATATATCTGGTTCAATGATGGCAAAAGCCAGTCAAAAGAAGTCGAAAAGAATGGGGGAAAATTATCAAAAATGAATAGGATCTTGAACGATTATTAACCGCATAAAAAAAAAGGAGAACAACGAAGCTTAAAAAAAACAACGATGCCAACAACACAGGAAATCGATGAACCCAATTTAACTTCGACAAAGAATTAAATGCCAGATTCGATCTGTAAAAACTTTGATGATTTTGAAACGGTTTTGAGTAGTGCTACAATAAACAACTTAAAATACATTCATACAAATGATTTATACGTAGCTGAAAATGCATTCGGATTGTTGGTTTGCTGAAATTTTCACGGCAAATATTAACTAGGACATAATTGCCCTTACTGAGGTTAATATTTCAGAACATGAATGTGATCTATACAAAATCAATGGCTATAGACAAACGATATAAAACATGCAAATAATAGTCATAAAATCCCGTATAAGCCTATAAAATCCAATAAATCCATAAAATAAAACGCACAGAGGTGATTTTTAGGATATGAGTAGTTGGTCGGTGCCTTTGGATATTTTAAATCTTTGGTCAAGTATCCTCACAGCACTGTAATTAGGATGATGGTTTCAAACTTTTGGTTAAATAGTCATAACCATTTTTAACGATTCTAGTTCTAGAGAAAATAATGCTTAACATATAAATATAATTCGTTTTCCGTATTCTTGTTCGACATTTTTCTACTTAGGTCAGTCAAACCAAATGCACGAAATAACACACACGGTCGAATGTCGCATTTAAAATTGATCACTGGAGTTTTTGGTTATTATAATTTTATTACACAAATATGCAGAAAAAGACTATTAAAAATGGTCTGTCGGCTACTGCCAGGAGATTGTAGTTGAATTAAATGTTAGCTTAAGTGTTAGACTCTCAGGACAGTATGAAATACGATTACGGTGTGATTATTTTTTTATTTGCTTTTAGTTAAGGTCAATTATTCGTGGAAATTGCACATAATTATGCATTTCTATGTTTTATTACATGACTTTTATACTTCAGAATTACGGCAGTTCATGTCGGCGAAATGAATACAAGTTGAGTTGACATCTTCATTAAATGTCGTCACCTTTTATGATTTTCTAATAGTTCACATTTGCTCCTTTATTTCCTATTTTTAGCCCCAATCAGATTCGTTTATTTTCAACTCCCAAATCAAGCTGCTCCAACAATCATTTGGCCTCAAACCAATTGGAAAGATATCAGTTCTTCATATGCTGGACTATTCTTCAGAGTAGTTGGAGGAAATGCAGCTTCTTTTGGAGAAATACAAGAAGGAAATTCTTCCAGGCTGGAACAAGTAGAAGAGAACCATGATACTCAGACCAATTACAATCCTTTAACTGTACCTTCTAATGGCAGTTGGAGCAATTATATTTGTCTTGCAGGAAATAGTGGTATCTGCATGAATGCTCGCTTCCGGTTATCAGAAGAAGAAGTTCGTCCACGAAACCAAGCAATTAGAGTCTGGCAAAGAATTAAATAGAAATGTTTTTTTTCAAACAACTTATACGGATATGTTCTGATCAGTTTTGAATTTGTGTTTGAAATGCTTTAATTTGTAAACAAACACGGGTAGGCTGAAAAACACGAAAACATGCTTCACACCCGCGGTTTAATACCGATTTCACACGTAGTTAATAAAGCGTGCAGTGCCGCTCCGAACCGTGCAATTTGATTTCACACATAATAAATAAAGCGAACGTGGCCGAACGTGGCCGTGATTTTGCGCTCCAGCTTGGCCACGTTTCAAAACGTGGCCGGCGCGGTTCGGTACTGGACGGAGCGGAGCGGTTCGCTTTAATTATTACGTGTGAAATCTGGTGCGTGCCGTGCCGCGCTGCGTGGAAGTGACGAAACGGCCTGCGACCCCATAATGCAACGCGCTGTTCGCCCCCAAAACAAACTGACGATCTAATCAAAGCAGACTACGACTATAGCTACGAACATAGGTTTAAGCTTGAAGTTTTTGACTAAAAAATTCAGAAAGCGTCGACAAACGTTTAGGCCTAAAGTCAGAATTTTTGTAGCTGGAGAATTGGCCACAAAACCAAACGGAAATGACCTGTAAAAAGTCCTTCCTATTTTCACCAAACATGTAATTCTTAAATACCATCGCCACTACAACATGCGAAAACTGATGCTTGCGAAAAAAAGGTAATGAGGTAACATAACACAACCCTTTCAATGCAAACTTGTTTCAACAGAGTTATTAGTAACGCTCAGGTGGCCTAGTTCTGAGAAAAGATTTTTTTTAATCTTTAAAAAAACAACAAATGGAGAAAAAAAAACAGCCGATTGAAAAAAAAGGGTGGCGGAAAAAAAAAGATCAAAAGAGAAAAGCGGTAGGCAGGTCGTTCCCTGGTGAAATATTTTGCCAAGGCAACTAACTTGACCTAACCTAACAACAACAGAAAAAGCAAAACAAAAACGACAACACAATTTATTTTTTCCTTGGACATTTCAGCCAGGCTTTTTTTTTCCGCACACGGGTAACTTTTACTCGCAGTTCACCTGCATATTTCAAGGTAAAAAAGTCAGATTAGAACAATGAAAATAGGCCTATCCGAAGCGTAATTTAATTTTCTTTCATTTGGCACTATACTCTTATCTTTCTACGGGCCTTACTTCTGGAGGAATAGAAAGACACACAGATAAACAAACCAATAAATAAACAAACCGAACATTTTAATAGTGTATAGATTCCTCATATTTCTATTTTTTTTTCCTTCGACGTACGATTCTCTACTTTACTTTTTTTTACTTGTTGCCTATATTGTAGCCAGAAAAACTTTTTACCGCTACAAAAACAATAGTGGTAACTCTTGGTTAAAAATAAGTTTAAACCGTTTTTATGAACCAAACTGCCGAACTTTGCCTTGAATTTTTTTGCCTGGCGACTAACCTAACCTATAATCAAACAACAACAGGAAAAACAAAACAATAACGACAGTTATCTTTATATCTTCCTTAAACATTTTTTCAAGTTTTTCTTTTCCCGCACACGGTTGAGGTGGGCAAACGAACAACATTTGCCGAAATTTCACTTAGGACTGCTTTAATTTTCGTTTCCGTAGTTGGGTTCAAAGATTGACCGTCAGAGGGCAGTCGAAAAACGTGACCGGCCACGTTTCGGTATTTATAACGTGTGAAATCAAGCCGCGCTGGGAACGTGGCCGTGGTGCAGAGCGGCTTGGAGCGGCACGGTTCGGTACGGCCACAACACGCGACGAATTATTACGTGTGAAATCGGTATAATAGTACAAAATTGACCTAGGTATTACTCCAGGTAAGACCGCACTTCTGTATTCAATTTGAATAGTTTTTTTTTGCCCTTTTAGTGATTATTAATATTATTCAATAATAAAACACTATACACATAAACCCATACACACAATACACACGCACACACACACACACTATACACATAAAAAACACTAAAAAAACACTAAAAAATACTAAATAATAAAAAAAATACACACATGGTTATTATAGTACCTAAAAAAAGAAAAGTGAAGGATTAAGGGTTATTAAACACAATGGAAATCGTACAAATTTAGAATTAAATCATGAAAACAAGAAATTTCATAAGGAATGCATAAAAGGGTGAATTAAAAATACGAACTTATATCCTGGAAAATAGAAGTTAGATATATTAACAAGAGATATTATTGAATTATTTTGTAAAAATGAATGTGAATTGTAATGAAAACACGTGCAGTCATTGTTATGATGATGATATTTTTATGGTTTGTTAAGACTGATGACTTATGAAACTCATAAGAGCTTTTTTAATTATGGCTTCGAGGGTTACACTAATACTGTAACAATTTGAAATAAACTTATTATTATTATTGTTATTATTATTTAAATAAATTTCAACTTTTAAATAAATTCCAATATGAATTTAGACAAGGTTTAGAAACCATAAATGGATTCATTTTTTTTAATAATAAAGTATTAAATGCATTAAACAGTAGCAAACACATTGGATTATTTGCTATTGACCTAAAAAAATTATTTGATACAATTGATAATAAAATCCTTTACTATAAACTCTTTAACATGGTTTTTCGTGGGAAAGTAATTCATATTTTGGCAAGCTATATGAATAATAGGTAAAGCTGTGTACAGATTGAAAACTCACTAAGGGAATTGTCTAATGTGCAATTTGGAGCACCACAAGGTTCAGTTCTTGGTCCCCTACTGTTTATTATATATATATTAATAAGTTAAAGAAAAAAATGGATGTTATATCATTTTATATACTGGTGGTATCCGTATGGTATCTCTCGGAGGGCCGTGATGATCTTGATAAATAGGCATGACGAGATGGTCTTTATACAACAGACATGATTTTAATAGCGGAGAATTACATGAAGGAATGGTCGTAGATTGAAGACCATTACTAGGGGGAAAATGTTGGTCGCTCGACCCTTACGAAGTCAATCAAGATGTCTGCATTCCTAACTGACAATACTTTACAAAGAAAACTCGCAACCGTGACAATAATACACATAGATACCTTTAATGACTTGTCACCATTATTGCACTTCATTATTACATAAAGGCCAGAACAAATAGGTACGAGTTATTTTTTTCATTAACATAGTGTACTGTTAAGCTGACAGTAATTCCCTTTAAGGAGACATAGTTGTTCTCGCTTACCACCTTAGAAGAAAAACATCGTACTGTTTAGTTTGGTCAGTTTGTTAGTGTTAAATGTTATACTTTTACATTTCTACTTTAGTTCCAATGTTATACATTATTTGTGCATTTAGCACACCATAAATTACTGCACAAATTTCATTTACGGTTAAAAATGACGTGGGTCTTGTCATCTAAATACTCACATGTTAATACAATGAAAACATTTCTCCATCACTGATCTTAACTTTGCATTACTTACATTCTTGGTCATTACCTCTGCTCGAATCTCTGTACCAGGTACATATTTCGGCTCCACATTCTTTTTCATCACCTCATCCTTCACAAAATTCAAACGCCTTGAAAAATGTTTGCTCTCATTACTTCCTTTACCTCCACGTGCAAGTTCAATTGCTGCAGATGAATCATATTCAATTAATACAAGGTAACTTAACAACTCTGGTGCCAACTCTGATGCTAACCCCCTTACAAACATCAGTTCCCTTACTGCATTACATAATGCACTGACTTCTGCTTCACATGATCTTAATGCCACTAAAGGTTGTTTCTTTGTTATCCATAATAAAGACACATTCCCAATCATTATGCAATAACCACTTAGACTTTTACTATGTTTCAAACTGCCCCAACTTACATCTGATGATCCACTCAGATGGCAATCCTTTTGTAACTTCAAGTGAAGTTTAAAATATCAAAGTACCTGCTTCAACGCATTAAAATGTATCTGCCTAGAATTATGATTGTCCCGTGTCAATGAGATAACGTGGGAAGATATATCAGGTCTTCCAGTTGTGGCTAGATACATTAATGAGCCTAACATTTCTTCATATTTTGTAATATCAACGCAAGGTGAATCTTCATATTCCTCCAGATTTTATCCACTTGCACCAACACTTTTCACAATTTTTGAATCTAACATTCCATATTTTTCTCTTATCTCTTTGACATACGCTTCTTGACTAATGGTAACACCTACTTCTTCAACGTTAATGGATAAACCTACATAGTTCTGTTGTTCAACAGCTATAATCTCGATTTTTTTTTCTGCTATTCTTTTTAAATACCTTTCCCGTACAGTTTCATGTGAATATGCTATCACGTCATCATCTACATAAAAACAAATACCTGTGAAGGATTTTTCATCAATAGCAAAGTACGCACTGTACAAGGATCATATTCAGACTGCTTTAACCCAGCTTCGACCAGAACTCTTGTGTATGATTTTCGCTGTTGGCTTATTTTCAATTTTCCTATATATACAATATAAGACGTACAGCGTATAATCTCACAACTGGTGAGAAACTTATGTCATAATCTTGGTATTTTTCTGATTATAAGCTTGGGTAACTAGTCTAGCCTTAAACTTGCGTAAAGAGCCATCTGGATTTAATTTACGAACAAACACCCACTTTGTTGAAATTACGTTGGTATTTATGGGTTTTCGTACAATTTCCAAAAATGTTTCAAGCTGTCCAGTTCATAATTCATAGCAGAGAGCCACTGAACAGATTCATCAGATTTCACAGCCTCTTAATAAGTTGTTGGTGTCCATTGTGTATTAACTATACGACCATTACAGGCTTGAAACCCCATGAGTTGTTCAATGTTCTCATAATCTAAAGTATCATTACTTACTGCATCGAACCGATTATCACTATGTTCAGATTCTTCAAGCACCCTATTGTCCATTTGGTTAACACCCTTTTGTCTTGATATCCCATCTCTCAACCGCTTGCGTTCTTCATGAAACATTTTCGTTGTTCCCTGTAGTCTACCTCTTTTCCTCTTCTCGTTGCGCTTGATTGACTTCGATAATTGTCTTGTTTCAAATTTCGCCGCTGTCCATTACCCCCATTTAGACCAGCTTGACTTAGGTTAGGGCGAGTTTGTTGTAAACTTGGGTTCGGTAGAAAAACACCACGTACCAACCACTACCATTGAAAGTAAGTTCTCAGCTGCATCCACAGAATCCAGTACATTTTTAATTAGCAAATATCCACCAGGTGTTCCGATTACAACGTTGCTTTAATGATTGTATTCTTGTCTGCAAGAGCTATCGGTATATGTCGACGTATTTCCAGTTGCGTAGCCAATCATCACGGAAGGAAAGATGAATATTACAAACAGAGTAACTGTTCCAGGTGTATGCAATGTTCTTACGGCGTGTTATTCACTGTACTCCTAATACGTAAAAATATGGATTAGCTTAGTCATAAATAGCTGATGGGAAGACAGAATACAAAAATAATTCTGGTCCTATTACCATAGTACTACTAGCTGTACAAGTATCAGGTTCTTCTGTGGAGTCCTCCAGGTTATCTTGATTGTACATAGCATCACAGATTTCTGAAAAATAGGCCGTTTTATCGTAGGTTTTAGTTCTTGTTGCACTTGATTGACTTCGATAATTGTCTTGTTTCACATTTCGTCACTGTCCATTACCTTAATTTAGATTAGTTTGACTTAGGTTAGGACAGTTTTGTTGTAAACTTAGGTTCGGTAGAAAAACACCACACTGCTAACTTCTCAAACGTTTACAGCAGGCAGAAAAAGTATGTCCTTCTAAAAAACAATACGTACATATACTGTACTATTATTTGGTGTCAAGAGGGTAGACTGTTGTTTAATTCCCATCTGTCTGTTTGGGGGCGCCACTGGCCCAGTCCAAGGGAAAAGATTCGTTTGACTAGGTTGTGTGCTAAAACTACTTTCTTCTTTGCTGCATAAATATTCTTTAAGTTTTGAAAAAATCAAATTACCTTTACGTTTAAGAGCATCTAGGTAGGACGTTAGGTTAGGTCGCCTAATACCACGTAAGGTGAGACACGTTAATTCATGATCTTTAATACCTTTTCCAACTTTATTGCACATATTAGAAAGAGTACGCATTTCAGAACAGCAGTTTCGTAAGCTCAGGCTTTGCTTTAACTCTGTATGGCATAAATTGTAGTAAGCTTCATTTTGAGCTGCATTATCTCGAGTCACGTGACATGCTGAAATTGCATCCCAAATGGCCATTGCTTTTGTGAGGTGTACATATAACTCTTTCTGCTCGCCGTTTATAGTACGATAGAGAATAGTTTGGCATTTAGCATCATCTATTTCGTATGCTGCCATGACATCATCTGCTGCTCCTGCTGCATCTAAAATGCCACGTTTAAAAACTCCCTTTCAACATAAAATTTATATAGCTTAACACTATTACTCCACTTGAAATAATTAGTTCCATCAAAAATATTATACAGCTGGATGGGACAGGCCAGCATATTTTATCGAGTAAACAAATCTTGTTTTGCCAATAAGTAATCAAAAACCGTTGCATTAAAAATTGCATAGAAAAATGTATGATTATCTAAAAATAGCGTAATATTTGCGTAACTCAGTAAAGCATCTTGGATGGGGGCTGACCTCAATATTATAATCGGTGTTTACAAAAATGTGGTGCTTACCGCTTTTGAAAATTTACGTCATAGTTACCGTCGTTGGTATTTGTTTTCCGACTTTCAACCCAGCGAAGCTACCATTCTTCTCGGAGGGCCATGATGATCTTGATAAATAGGCATGACGAGACGGTCTTTATACAACAGACATG